>CATIWJ010089250.1:0-14269 GCA_949640765.1 Croton laevigatus | reverse complement strand
TATGTGTGCTATTTTAGTATGGTTTGTAATTGTGTGTTTGAACATTGTGGTGATTTTTAATTTGGATTATTGAACTGAACAAAATTTTAAATCTTAGCATAAAATAAATGAACTTCCCTTAAATAATAAATTTAATAAATGTCGATAATATACAAATAAGAGACAGTTGTAGCACTTATGTAGACTTACCACGGTAGATCTATAAGGAGTGTTACATATACCGTTTTGTTTCTCTCGAGCTTGGCCGTCAGTTGGTGATGTTATTCCGATGATTTGGTCGCTGGAAAGTGATGAAAATTTTGCTTAAAGATCAGGTTGATCCATTGTCTACTTCTGACCTTATCAAAACTAATCATTCCGACAGTCTTTTGCAGAGTTTCTTGCACCTAAAATGATCATTGGACTGTAACTAACCATTTTGTGTCTTCAATTGGTGTTGGCGAGGTTTGAGCAATAGTGAGGATACTCGAGTTCTCTTAGGGTCATTAAAATATTGATTTTTGATTTATTTAAATAGTGTATTTATATTATGTGCTCGATTCCTATTTTGTCTTCCTTTGCTATCTTCCTCCTCTTCTCTTCTTTTTATGTCCCTCTGTAATTTATACCCCTAATATGTTGGTTTACTACTTTATTACTTGCACGTAACCTTTTCTTTTTATCAAAATATCTTTATGGTGATTTTTCCTTTTTGCCCTTGCTTGTTCATTTTATTTAATTAGCATGCCATTTAAATTTCTATTACAATTTAACCCCATTTCATTTGCATTTTAATTTTATTTTACATGCATTTAATTTTTAAATTTTGCATTTTATACGTTAATTTACGTTATATTTTTCGTTCTCAATAGCAGAAATAATAATCATCTTAAACTTCAATTATTTGCTGGACTTTATTTTATTATCGAATTCTCGACAACTCATGGTTGTATATTTTTAATTCTTGATAAATTCCTTATTCAAAATATATATTCTTTGTTAATATTCTTTTATTGTCGATGATAAAATACTCGTTTCTATATTCCTAAATTGGATTCGATTTTATTGTAAACTTCTTTTAATATTTTTATTCTACTAACTTTCGATTTACGTAAACTCGTGGATATATTAGTATTTCAGTTTTCATAGTTATGTAGTTGATTGTTCTTATAGACGTTCTGTCTATTTTTATTGAACGCTTACTCGTCCATTATTTCAACTAATGTTACCGTTTACTATTTAATCCTTCCAACCTTTATCAAATATTATTCATTGTTAAATCTTCTTCTTGCATTCTCTGACTATATTTAGATTTAGTCAAACAAATATAAATTTATTTCCTTTTTGTTTATGCGATGTTTATGATATATTTACAATACATTTATTTCTTAAATTATTTAACTATCTATTTCTTATAAACTCCAACTTCTTCATAACTTATTCAAAAATATTAATTTAATACATTTCTTTGTATTTTACGTTCTTGCGTAGATTTTATTAAATAAATACTAACTTATTTATTTTCTATTTATAATATATTTACAACCTATTTATCAACATACTTCTTTTCCTTTTTTCCTTCTAAAATATGTTTTCTTGTTGTTTACGATATGTTTACTATATTATGATTGGTTTACTTTTCTTTTATAACACATTTATTTCTCTGAAATTTCCTAATTAGTAATCCAATATTCATTTCCGTACTCGAGTTATTCTATATTTCTGATTTTAAGAATTTAGGATATGACAGTAACATTATAATTTAATACTATTCACCAGGTGGCCAGGAAAATAGGTTGCTACCGTAGCTAAGCGATTTCCGGCTACCTTTAGTGGAAAATTTAAAAATATAAGTCAATATTCTAATTAATATCAGTCAATATGATATTAATACAATTTAATATAAGTCAATTTAAAAATCAATATAACTCAATGTAAGTTATTATAACTCAATATAAGTCAATATATATAGAAAATACCAATAAATATAACTCAATATAACTTAATATCACTTAATATAAATCAATATTACTCAATGTAAGTCCGTAAAAAAGTAAAAAAATATGAGGGGCCAAAATTGAAAAATGCCACCTCCACCTCATCCATTGTAGAAACCTTAGCCACCGCCACTGGTCACTGAAAAATTTCAATGATGTTGAAATCTAACAAATCATATGTCACCAAAAAGCTATCGACTCGTAGATTTCAAATATGGTCTTACTTTTTCGTGACTCGATCGTATGTGGCCGGAATACAAAAAAGTCAGAATTTATAGAAAATGGCGATACCATCGACCGAATTATACCAAATCTAGAAGAGCTCGATAAGACGAGTCATTGGACACCAAAATCGTTGCCATAGGGTCACTGGAGGGCAACAAAACGGTTGACAGAAAATTATGCATAATTTTCAAACTTCCGATCAGTTGCATTTGACTGGAGGGGGCGGCGATATTGGGTGTCGGAGGCAGGGCAGCAACTCAGCAATTTCCAATTTTTGAATTTTTTTTATTTTTTAAAAATAATAATGATAAAATTTTTAAAAAATAAGGACACATATGTATGCCATATTTTTTAAATATCAAACTCAAATTGCTATATTCTTAAAGGTATGAAAATAGAGACGAAAAGTTTGCAAGGGGTGATGACCTGCCACGAAATTTCGCAAAAAAGAAAGAAATTTCCGAAATGGCACTTTTTTTTCCCTGTAAATTTCCGAAATGGATGCAGTTGCTATGATTGCAGAGGTGTTGACTGTTTTGGACGAGCAATTAGATGTAATCGTTCTTATTTAATTTTCCTAATCTTGTCCTTTTCGACCCTTCTGTCAAAAATAAATAAACTAGCTCTGCTCTGCTCTGTTCCCCTCCCCTGCCATTTTACTCGGCACAACTCCATTTCCCACAAAGCTTACTCAAAATTTATGGCCGGGATCATTCATACTCTTCTTCTCACACCTTCCCCTCAAACGCTTCGCCGCGGACACACCAACCTCCGCCCACTGTGCAACCCTCTATTTACCCGCTCTAATTCTGCCTCTTTCAATCCGCTCCGCTCCTTCTCGATTCCCACTACAATCACAGCATGTGAACGCTCTGATAAGGTTCCCATTCTCATTTTTGCTACTTACTCTTTGGATTTGAAGTACTTGATTCATTTACAAATTATAGCAATTTTTAATTATCTTTAAACTCCATAATTACTCTTTCTTCAGGGTTGAAAAGATCGTTTTCATTTGATCTAAAGAATTTTACAAAATAACACCATTTATCAATCACAGCTTACTTGGATTTATTAATCACAGCTTACTTGGAAGTTTATGTGACAATTGGTTGAATTCTAGGTATATGGCAGTGGAAGTGGAAGTGGATCTCCTAAAGCTTCGGGTTCATCACTGGGGAAGCAGCTTTCCAGTCTTGTTGACAGGAATTTTCTTCCTCTAGGTAAATCCTGCTTATTAATTAGTCTAATTTTTGGGGTTTAATTCTTTTGAATATATACTGTAATCAAATGCATTTCAGCGTAATGTTTGTTAAGAAAATATGGACTCTTGTTTGTTTGTTTTTTGGTTTCGCAGCTCTCATTGGTGGAGTACTGTTAGGACTTGTGAATCCTAGTCTTGGATGTATTGCTGATAAGTACTATGTATCAAAAATTACTACAGTTGGGATATTTTTCATCTCAGGTCAGATTACAATGTTATGTCTTGCTTTCAGAAAATGAACTGTTGTATTGCAGTATACTTATTTCACTTTCCCTTCCCGGTCTGGTTTTTACAGGTTTGACATTGCAAAACGGGGAAATTGGTGCTGCTATAAAAGCTTGGCCTGTGGGGCTTTTTGGGCTTGTATGACTTTTATTCTCTTTGTGCCATCATGCATTTCGTAGGTTCAGCCTTTATGATATTTTTTTCCCTTCCTTTTTTTTTTTTTGTGAAATTTGCTTTTTTTTTTTAATTCTTTCTTTCTTTCTTTAATTTTTTTTTTTAAAAGGAATACTTTACTGATTTATTATTTTTTTTATATAACGTGAAGATTTTGTTCTAGGCTAATCTTTTAAAGTATGGAATACAACTTTGTATATGCAAAAGTTTCTTAAAGTTAAAAACAAAAGTCAGCAAATATAAATGAATGTAATAAACAAAGTTGTATTTGTTAGCTAATTTAAAAAAGCAACTAGAAAGATAGATTTCTGAATGTTTATTCAATTCAGGTTTTGTTTGCAAAATGTATTCTACCCCATGAAGATAAAGGTAAAAATAATGAGTTCATAGTAGTAGAAATTCAAAAAAGATAAAAAAATTGTTTCTATGCTTAATTTGTTACATTATTCTTAGAATTTCACAATTCAAAGTACAAACATTCAGAAAAACTTTTATTATTTATTGAATTCTTCTGTAGCAGCCATAGATTAAGAATAAGTACTGAAGTTAGCTCATTTTACTGTTAGGTGAACTTAATTTTCCATCAGTGTCTTCAAAATACAAACATTTTCTTTTTTTTTTTTATTTTGACAAGGTAGGAGCATAATTTACAGGATGTATAAATATAATATTGCTCATTTGTCTATTGGGTTCATTTAATTTTGCATGTGTCTTCTACATATAACCAATTTTCTGTTTTAATTTGATAAGAAGATAATCTTATGGGTATTTACTTTGTCCACTTATAATATTTCGTGCTTTCTATAATCTGTATCTCTAAACTAATAAGCATTTTAAAATTAGAAGCATATGAATGATTTTGTTTCTTGTTTTGTTATGTGTGGTGATGCTTTAAGGTAGAATGCCTTCCATCAACTCAGACAAAGTGATGATGCTTATGTCTTTTTGTAACTGGAAGTATTTTGATTCTGAATGAGCTATCATCTCTATCTTTTCTGTTTTATTCAAAGTCTCCTTTACATACAAAGCCAAAAACAGTCATTCTTAAACCATCCCTGCAATAAGGTACAATGCTTCCATTATTTGAGGCTGATTGAAGATGCTGACACCTTATTACTGGAAGTACATTGTTTGAGAATAAGCCTTCATCTTTATATTTGCTCTTTTGTTAAAAGTAGTTTCTTGTTTTTTTTTTTCAAAGACTCTTCTTCAATGGCTGAAATTTTTTGATAACAATAAAGAGCTATTGAATCATAGAGGGAAATGATTATTCCTTGTGCTCTTCATTCATCTTTAAGCATTGGTCTTCGCTTTTGAGACAATGGAGCATTATGGTTATCACTTGTCATGTTGCATGTGTTAGTATTAATTGTAGTATGGATTGCTGACATATGCCCTCTCTCAACGCAGCTTTCCATCTTATTGTTCACACCATATTTTTCGAAGATAATTTTGCAAATTCAGCTCCAGCCACAAGAATTTGTAACAGGTAATAGGGAGCTGTTGGTAGTTGAGAATAAGGGAAAGAAGTGGTGGAATGATAATCTGTTTGGTTCCCAAAAAAAAAAAAAAAATTTAGTTTTTTGTAGGTGAAATGAAATGGTCTTATATGCTGTTACTCTTTTTCAAAATAGTCTATCTGTAGTAGCTGCTTGGCCACTGAATCCAAAACTCATTTTCTTTTCTGGTTTTTCTGAATCACATGGGGGTATATTTGAACTTCATTGAAATGCTAATACAATGCATAACGAGTATTCTTTAAACCTTCATTGTCACTGGTGGTGGATATTGAGGAATATCATTGCATTTGAAATGTTAAGTAGAGAAAATGAATTCTTTATCAATCATGCTTAAGAATTGAACATGTTTGTTATGGTTATCACTTTGAGGAGACAAAAACCTCTAGCTCCTTATTAAATTCTGAGGCCTATTCAATCCTATCATCAGCTAAGGTTCTTATAATTGAATACATGGCTTAAGATGTTGGCACTCGAACTGTCCAACTTTGATACTTGTTGCACCATCCTTCCTTACTTGTGTGGTAATTTTTTTAATCCTTAATGACAAGTGCAAATGTCAATGTACTTACAGTGGTGACTAGTGCATTAGTTAATATTTGACATGATAGTTTATAGGAACTTTTGCCTCTTAGTTTTGGGATGGCTTAGTCTAGTGCTAGAGATAACATTTTATACTCTTGATATATCATTTGAGTTCCTCTGCTCAAAAGTCCCATGATTTTATTCTATATTTCTGAATTTGACACTTAGCATTACTCATAACCTCCCTTCTACTTACAATGAAATTAAAATGAAATGAGGGGTGATACTGTCCGATGCAGCTCTGTACATGTACCAATATACATATACACTAGTTTTTTCTATTCATGGATGTATGTAAGAATAATAATTAAAAATTTCCAATTATCTATTGCTAAATATGAAGGGGAGCCTTGGTGCATCGGTAAAGTTGTCACCATGTGACCAAAAGGTCACGGGTTTAAGCTATGGAATCAGCCTCTTGAAGTAAATGCAGAGTAAGACTGTCTACATTACACCTTAGGGTGTGCGGCCCTTCCCCGGACCCTGCATAAATGCGAGATGCCTTTGTGCATTGGGCTGTCTTTTTTTTTAAATTATCTATTGCTAAATATAATATATTTATTTTTGGCTCTTGAAATGTTCTATTCTAGTACCTTGTTATTTGTCAGGGGTTCATAATATTATGTTAAACAGTGTTTAATTACTTCTTGGCTTTATGGCAAATTGTCTAGCAGCAAATTTTGTCTCAGGATTTTACATTGGTGGATCGTTCAATTTATTTTTTGTTTCTTAACTTTGGGGTTCATAATATCATATGGAACAATGGTTAATTACTTTATGGGTAACGAGTTACTATCAAAATGTCCAACGATCATATTTTTCTCTACAGGACTTGCTTTTTTTTGCTGCATGCCAACTACATTATCAAGTGGAGTTGCACTGACTCAGGTTTGTTGATATCGTCTTCTACTTTAACGTACCTTTCTGTGCTTTATATTTTTCTTTATTTTTTTTTATTTAACTCTTTATTTTTCAGTGAATGGCTTTATTTGCTTAATGGTATCTTTTATCCTCCAAATGCAGCTTGCTGGAGGAAATTCTGCACTTGCTCTAGCAATGACAGTGATATCAAATCTTCTAGGAATTTTGATTGTAAGTTATTTGGAAAGGAGATGTGCTATCTGTTAGATTTCTTCATGCATATGGATTAGGACTGTTAAAGACACAGTTATGCTGTTTGGGTTGGGCATTTGTTATGCTTTGAAATTACCATTTTTAATCATAATATAAATGAAAAGTTTATTTAGTTTTCATAAAAATGGCCCATAATTTGGGTTCTTGATTGTGCATTTTGTCCAGGCACCAGTATTTCATCAAGGTTTATAATTCTTGCTCACTGATTGTGTGATATGTTCTCTCTGTTTATTTTCTCTTTCTTTTGTATATCAATATCACATGCTTTTCCTTGTACCTTTCTTTTGCTAAAGTCAATAATTCATTTCATGTTTCAGATACCCTTTTCTATCTCCAAATTTATAGGTGCTGGTATTGGTGTATCTGTTCCAACTAAGCAACTGCTGGAGAGTCTTATTCAAATGCTTCTAGTACCTCTCATTGTGGGAAAGGTAATCTTTCCTGACATCTTTTTGGAGCCTGCTACATGAACATACTGGCACGATAGAACATAATTATGTGATTATGAAAACTATCCCCCTTTTGAAATTCTGAGAATGTGGATCTGCATGAGATTTTCCGTACTAGTATAAATCATTTATGAATTTTTATATTACAGTCTCCATAAATCTGATTTACTGTCTGCAGGTTCATTAAAATTTTTAACTAAGGGCATTTGCTTTGTCAATTCTCTCTCTCAAAACATAAAGCTGCCAGTGTTTTTGAAATTATCTTTTCGAAATTACCGTTATTTCCTTTTATTTCAAGCTTCTTGGGTCCTACATTTCACCATCGTATCTTCTAATATTTTATTTTATCAATAATTGATTTCTTTTGATCTTCAGGTTTTTCGAGAATCCTCCAAAGGTTAGTATATTCAGTTTTCATTCTATCAAGGAGTTTCCTGGCCTTTTTTTTGTGTTAAATTGGATCAACTATGAGAGTTCCAACATTTGAATTCAATAGAAACAACTCCTAGTTTGAGAATAAACTACTAAATTTTTTGGAATTATCCTCTTTCCTTTCATCATCATTCTTTTTCTGTACCAAAAATAAAAAAAGGAAAGCAATTAATTCTAGTTGGAATTCCTTGACAATTCGAACACAGACACCTATTTAGGAACCAAGGCTGGTTATTCAATCATGATCCAATGAATCTGGTTTTGGGAGAGAGACTTTAGGAAAGTCAGTCATGGTCACAAGTAAACCTTTGTGGTCGCAACCTGAATTTGAGTATTAACTGTTGACCAAATATTTAGCCCATCTGCATCATAGTCTAGATTGGTGAAGTATTTTCTTGAAATTTGAAATGAAATGGGAAGTCCTACATGTCATGGAGAATGTAACTTTTGAACATTGAAACTTTGAAGCATCTGCTATATATTGCATTTTCAGTTGTACTTATTGTATGCTCTTTGCCAGGTTTGGCAGAATTTGTTGACAAGAATCGTAAGCTTTTCTCAAAGATGAGCGCAATCTTCCTCAGTTTAGTAAGACACATGCCTTGAATTGCTTTTCTTTTTTGTTCCAATTATTTTTTTTTGAAATTCTGTTCTGCCTCTTTAGATGCTCCTTTTCCCTACTTGTTTGATGCTGCTGTGAATAGAGGAATCTCCACCAGAGATTCAAAATCTGTTGTAGTTTATGTAAATAGGTCAGCATTTAAGCTGAATGATGTTGTTAAGTTTTAGGGGTCGGAAATCTGGACTTGCTTGAAAGAAGGGAGATACAGTGTGAAATGACTCTGTTACCTATTTCAGAATAGTGATGCAAGGGGTGTTCAAAAAAACCGCAAACCGAAAACCGAACCGAAATTTCGGTTATTTTCGGTTTTCGGTTACTGGACCGAACCGATATTCAGTTCGGTCAGTTCAAAACCGAACCGATAAGCCTAAAAACCGTTGATTTTCTCCAAAACGTAGTCGTTTTATATCAAAATGTATTAAGTAATTTTAAACTTCGGGTTTAACCATGAACCGAATCGGTTCGGTTCGGTTTCTAAGAGGTTCGGTTTTTTCTTATCGGTTTTCGGTTTGAATCGATTCGCCCTTATCGGTTCGGTGAACCGAACCGAACCGAACCTGAACACCCCTAATGCAAGGTCTAAGGTCTTAACTATACATTATTGCTGATCACTACTGTTATATATGTGTAATTTGTTTTAGTATAATCCAATGGAAATGTATGGAAAAGCTGTGATGTGACCGGAAGGATTTACCGGTCATTTACCCGTGTTCTTCACCAAGGATAAATTATCCTTTACGTTTTCTATCCTTTGTGTAACACAATAATGAATGATAAACAAGTTTCTCCACAATTTCTTATTTGATTGTGCACCACGCAGAATTTCCAATGTTTCATGTAGACCGTGTTAATTTCCTTGATTTTTTATTTATTGTTGAAGATAACCTAATTGGTACTTTTAGGCTCCATGGATACAAGTAAGCAGGTCAAGCTCACTGCTCTTAATGGTTAAGCCTTCAGTTTTCCTTATAGCTATTGGGATGGGAGTGTAAGTTTGCTAACCTTAATTTTGACTTATCTAATGTTTTCTAAGAACTTGTAATATGTTGTATCTTTTGTGTTTCTCCCATGTCTGTGTAACTTAAGATATATTAATGCGGACTCCCTTACAGAGAATGGGGATACCAACTTGTAGTAACTTATCACAATTTGAATAATGATAAGCAATTTTCATTGGAAAATTGGTATTCTACAAGTCATTAGCTCTAGCACTTGTTTAATGTCATGAATTTATTTGTACTGTTGACAACTCTTAAATCCATAGAGTTATCCTTCTAGGTACCCTTAGGATGGTCCAAAATCATTTGGAATTAGGTAGCTAATAAAGGTTAAAACATTCTGATGTTATGGTAGGATTGTGAAAATTGCCAGTGCATGGATTTGACTTAAGCAACCTTTTAGGACCTCCTGTCCAAATCTGGCCCTTTGCACCAACTGAAGAAAGGTGGAAAGTTGGCAACATCCTTTTGTTATACTGGTATTACCTTATAGGGAGAAAGATGCAAGGATGTCCAGGTGGTAGTCAGTGGAGTGACAGACAGGAGAGTGTGAAAAATAATTTGAATTTTTTTGTTTATCAGTTAGCATGAGTTGTAAAATGGATATAATGAAAATTCCAGATTACAAATAAATAGAATTTGGCAGGATATTCTACCGTCCCTTCTCATTTTATAGTGCCTGAGTAAGTTTTATACTACAGTTTAGTATCCTATGCTGAAAAATGACTTATCTTCCTTTGTCACAGAATCCTGCATTTATTCCTGTTTGCATTTAACACGCTAGCTTTACAAGGCCTCTCTACTGTATCTGGTGGCGACCAATCAATTTTTGCCAAGAAAGAAAATGCCAGTGCTTTTGTCCTTGTCACAAGCCAGGTGAAGTTCGTTTGTACCTTCAGCTAGATATTTCTTTTAAAAAAAATTTGATTAACGTTCCAAAATGCATTCTCTTTACTGTTCAAAGGTAATGGATTTTCTTGGCGAGTATTTTTGTACTGTGAATTTCCTGTGGATGGGATCTCGAGAGAATAAAAATGGAATGAGAACTATTTTCTAGCATTTTGCTAGCTTAACTGAAAGCATTTTCTGCGTATTTGTTCTTAATGGATTATTGGGCCTTGGTATGTCTACATGTTTTTGCAGAAAACTCTTCCGGTATTAGTGGCAGTGGTGGAACAGCTTGGCGGTGCATTTGGAGTAACTGGTTTGCTGGTTCTTCCTTGTGTCGCTGCACATTTGAATCAGGTTTTTATTGCTTAAGATTTTTTAGCCTGTTTTATAGTCCATATAATGATCTTAAGACAGCATTTGGTAAGCCGAAATGCGATGTAATGTAATCATGATTACATTGTGTGGAATTTATTGTAGTGATTTACACCAAAGTAATTGCGGTTAGACTGCTTTACACACTATCAAATGGTATCTTACATTAGAAAATAAACTCATGCAGATCATCATCGATTCTTTTATTGTCAATAACTGGCTCCGGAAGGATTCTGCTGTGAAACAAGCTAAGTTGGCCTAAATGATTATGTGGCGCATGATGAAGTGCGAGACATGTTACAGGTGCTAGTGATCAGAAAATACGAGAATCATAGCATAGTATCTCAGGAGGATTTGCAAAAATTTTGCTGCAAACTGAGTCTTAGTGGCATCTGCTGGTAATTAATAGAAGTAGCCAAGTAGAAACTTCAAACCCATATTGTTTATTGAATTGCAGCTCATTTTTCTACATTTTTTATTGGTATTTTTTCCTGTGGCAACTGATTTAAATGAGTCTGTCAAAACCGTAACATTGGTTTGGGAATCATCAGTTTTATAAAATTGTTTAATTTCATTATATTTGTTCATGTTAGTTGATATATATATGTGTGTGTGTTTGTCTGTCTATATATATATATATATATATATATATATATATTCTAAATTCTTTCTTTTAGTGACAATACTAGGTTTTTGCCCCGCCCATCACCTTTTGTATTTAATAACACCCCACAATATCACCCCACACTTAAGGACCAAGGTCAGCCCGCTTAAGGATTAGCGGGTCGGCCCACTTAGGGGTCAGTCCACTTAAGGGTCATCTTATCAAGGCTCCACCCCAAGGTCAGCTCCACCTCCACCCCACAAGGTCAGCTCCACCCAAGGAGTTGACCCCACAGCAATATAATAATTACTATGACAAGACACCACCCTGACACAATCATAATTATAATTAGTGGAGTACACGCAACCATAAAGACTCCTCTATAAATACTTCTGTAACCCATCATTTAAGCGAAGCTCTCTCCTCTCCATATATATTATTAATCTCATTTCAAATATATTAAATAGTCATCATTACTGACTTTATTATCGGAGTGGCTGCCACTGGCAGCCCCTACCTTTTTTACAGGCATGCTTGCTCCCTGGAGTTCATGGATTTGGACCTTGAAGATATCTCAGAAACATCAGTATTTATGTAAACATTATTTTAACTTAATACTCAGAATGATCATATTCGACATTGATAAGAAGAGTTGCATAAAAATTTAAATAATAGATCATCATAAATACATATGGAACAATGTTGGCTCCTACAATAAGCAGAAGGCTAAGATGAATCATGGAATGGCATCCAATGAACAGCTTTGGTTTTTCGGCCCGTAACCAATTAGCACCATTATAAGACAAAAAAATAGATTGATTCCATTAAAAAATTAAAATTATTTTTGGCATATCATTCAAAGAAATATTAGATGGTAGGTGAGGTTTGATGCCCTCATCATATGTATATATATTTTTTTTGACCAAGCTACTCGCATCATATAATGATTATTCAATGCTAAACGGTGAAAATATAGCTGCTGAGTTTGATTTTTCTATGTTGAAAAAAAAACTGTAAAAGACTTGAAACTCCTCTTTCTAAGAAACAAATGCATCTTTTTCCTTTTTTTTTAACACGTGGGGGAGGGGAAGGGGGAGAGAGGCATATGAAAATTTGAATCTGGACGCTTTGGCACCAGATGATAGAGCGTTAACCGCTTGGCCAACCTTAACCCTTAGGAAACAAATGCATCTTATTATTAGAAAAGCAAATAAAAATATGCTTCTACTGATTTTTGTTTTCTTTTGTTTATGCTCCTAACTATTGTCAATTGTAGTAGATATGCACATCATAAAAAGTATATAGGAATATGACAAACTAAAAAATCCATAATAAAATCTACATTGCTAATTGATAGAGGCTAATGAGGAAGTAATTACATGAGCTTACTTAACTACAAAAGCACGTATCTATGCATTCCATACAAAATAATACTTTGAATCAGCCTTTTACTTTAACAATATAGACCAATAGACTAAATCTATCATTTCCTGCTATCAAAAGACATATCACATCATAGAAGATTCAGCCTACACGACAAAGATAAATTACTCATTTGGTTGGAAAGCCACATTTATCACCGTCAATGAACAGAGTAGAATTTACGAATAAGACACCCATAAGCATCCAATGAACACCCTGTCTCATAAACCATAATTTAGAAATCTACATAATATTTGTATTACTTTAGCCTGGATGTAATTCAAATCCAATTAAGTAAAGGCGTGCAATGACAATACTTGCCAAAAAAAAACTATTACTAGTTCAATGGATCTCTTTTACTGCATAAACAACTTTCCTGCCTTGCAAAGACTATTAAGCGCCAAAATATATACCTCTTTTACATCTAATATAATCCTAATAATGAGTAAGAAAATAAGTAGCCCTAAATATATGTCTTACCATTTTTAGACCCACTCATAACTAGTAATATGGTTTAGGAGGTCTGAGGGGTAAATTACACCGAAGGTACCTGAACTTTGGGGGTTGTTTCACTAACGTACCTAAACTTCATTTTCTTACACAAAAATACCTAACCTTTTCAAAT
Organism: Croton laevigatus; assembly: GCA_949640765.1. Classification (NCBI taxonomy): domain Eukaryota; kingdom Viridiplantae; phylum Streptophyta; class Magnoliopsida; order Malpighiales; family Euphorbiaceae; genus Croton; species Croton laevigatus. Next base: position 757 of record CATIWJ010089250.1, on the reverse strand, counting down.
TTCTTACACAAAAATGATTTTAACCCGTTTATAAGTAAACTGCCGGTAACAAGGCTGACGTGGCTTTTATTAATTTTACAAATACATACCTATTTTTCTCCTCTCTCCTTTTTAATCCAAATTGGACCTATTTAAAATTTTTTGAACATTTTCAGTACTATTTTATAAATATCCATTTGTGAAAGTAAACAAAAAAAATTTTAAAATTCAGGGACCATTTTGAACTTGCCAAATCTTCATCTACCCGACCTACCCACCTCACTTCCCTGCCATTCTCTTCCCTTTTGATCTGCATCATCCCCGCCACCACTAACATCACTGTCCCGCCGCCGCCGCCGCCACCACCACCCCTGCTTTTCCTCTGCCATCTTCTTCCTTTTCGCTTCCCTCCTGTTCCCTTTTTATTTTGTTCTTTCCTCATTCATTTGAAGATCGAAAACCAAGCATCATTCCAAATCACCAACGCGAGACCGGTCACCATCTCCGTCGATCCCCTGTTCAGAGTTTGATTCCGAAACTGATCTCTTTCTACTCCTTTCTTTACCTCATTCTGCTCTGGTCTCCAGATTCTCTTCGTTCCCTTCAATTTCAGTGATTTATTCTTCTCCTCCCTGGTCTCGCTACTGTTCCGTCTTTTTATTCTTCTATGGTCTCCTCTTCACGTCTACCGTCCAGCCTGTATTTCTTTTCGAAATTCAGAATCCTCTTCAAATTTGGTTTTCAGATCTTCATATCCCTTACGATCCGCTGCATTGCA
>CATIWJ010089228.1:0-11956 GCA_949640765.1 Croton laevigatus | reverse complement strand
TGTATTTGTTATCGGTGTTAGTGGAACCCAATTCCTTTCTAGGATTGGAGAAGTGGACGTAGGCTCGAGATTATAGCCGAACCACTATAAATCCTTTCTTTTGTTTATACCACCAAATTTCCGCTCATAATTTTTAAAGGCTACTAATTCACCCCCCTCTTAGTTGCCACGGGACCAACAAGATATCATCGGTTATGTGTCGAGGTGTTTGAATTGCCAGAAAGTGAAAGTTGAACATCAGTTGCCATCGGGATTGCTATAACCCATCAACACACTAGTATAGAAATGGGACTAGGTAAGCATGGATTTTGTTTCGGGTCTCCCTACGACTCGAAGCAAACTTGATGCAGTATGGGTATTGGTGGATAGACTCACCAAGTCTGCTCACTTCTTACCCATACACGTGGCCTACTCACTGGACAAGCTAATAGAGATATATGTCAGAAAGATAGTCCGATTACACAAGATACCATTGTCCATCATTTCAGATCAGGATCTAAGGTTTACATTGAAGTCCTAGGGAAGATTACAAGAAGCAAACTTGATGCAGTATGGGTATTGGTGGATAGACTCACCAAGTCTGCTCACTTCTTACCCATACGCATGGACTACTCACTGGACAAGCTAGTAGAGATATATGTCAGAAAGATAGTCCGATTACACAAGATACCATTGTCCATCATTTCAGATCAGGATCCAAGGTTTACATTGAAGTCCTGAGGAAGATTACAAGAAGCTTTGGGAACCAAGCTACAGTTCAGTACAGCATTTCATCCTCAGATGGACGGTCAATCAAAAAGGGTAATCCAGATCTTAGAAGACATATTACGAGCTTTTGTGATGGACCTTGAGGGAAGCTAGGACAAGTACCTTCCATTGGCGAAATTCTCCTACAATAACAGTTACCAGTCAAGCATCAAAATGGCTCTTTATAAGGCATTATACAGCAGGAAGTGTCGCACTTCGATTTGTTGGACAGAGCTTAGCGAGTACAAGATGATTGGTCCAGATTTGGTGAGAGATACGGAGAAAAAAATCAAGATCATTCAAGCTAGACTGAAGGAAGCCTTAGATTATCAAAATTCCTACGCGGACTTGAAGCGAAAGGATATTAACTACGAAGTTGGCAACAAGGTCTTTCTTAAAGTTTCTCCGTGGAAGAAGGTTATGACATATAAAAAAAAGGGTAAGTTGAGCCCTTGGTTCATTGGGCTATACGAAATCATCGAATGTATTGGTCTAGTAGCCTATCGCTTAGCTTAACCACCAGAGCTGCACATAGTTCATAATAATGTCTTCCATATGTCGATGTTGAGGAGGTATAGATTAGATCCTTCACATGTGCTGCCAGCAGAGAGTATTGAGTTGGACCCTAATATGTCATACGAAGAAGAACCTGTAGAGATCTTGGCTAAGGAAGTTAAGAAGTTGCAAAACAAGGAAATCCCATTGGTTAAAGTATTGTGGCGGAACCACAAGGCTAAGGAAGCTACCTAAGAGGGAGAAGCAACCATGCGCTAGCGATATCCGCAGTTGTTTACCAAGCAGTAAGCTTTGAGGACGAAGCCTTTTTGTAAGGTGAGTAGACTATCATATCTCATCTTTCCACTAGTTAGTAAATTATGAGTTTGTCGTTAGCTAATAGTATTTTTGTAAGAGTTCAGGGTCTCGAGGTGTAGGAACGTCGGAGTCGACCTCGGAATCTGTGCTAGTGTCTACTTGACTGTTTTGATTTCCTTTGTGTCTTTCCGCAACCTACAAGTTTAGCAGACACTAAACTTGCTAAGCAATTTGCTTAGTGGATACTTTATACTTATTTAATATAAACTCACCTTTCTGTGTTGTATAACTGTCACATATAGTAAATAATAGCAGCATATATCACAACAACACAGTATCACAATTCCTATGTGTGCAATAAATTAGTTAATCACATGGGTATGCTGTCACAGCCTAATTTTAATTACAAAAATAGTAAAAGGACCAATTTGTAATTTTGTAAGATATTTTAAAAATCATCCGCAATCCTTTACAGTGTTCTTATTCTGAATAATTATAATTAGTATAGTAAATTTCAAAAGTGACTTAAAATAATTATGCGATCCCGTGAGACTTTCGATATAGAGAAATTTATGTAAACACCTTTTCGAAAATTAAAAAAAATAAATAATATTAAAATAATAATAATAATAATAATAATAATAATAATAATAATAATAATAATAATAATAATAATAATAATAGTAACACTTAATATAATCGGCAGAAAAGTTAAGCAAAATGTTGACGGAATGAAAATGGTAGGCAGGGTTGGTGATGTTGAAAATTATTGAGAAAAGTCAAGAAATGAAAAAGTGGGTAGGTGATGAATATGGAAATATTGACAGGATGAGGTATGCGTTGGCTGAGTTAAAAGAGGAAGAAATAAAAGAACAGAGAGGTTGAGGAGAGCAGAAGTAGTGAGGTTAGTAGATTGCCAGTTACCAGCCATCATCAAATTTTTATCCTTTGAGGTAAAATCTTTTATCTTATTAAAAATGAATTAGTAATAATCGGCATGTACTAAATAAAAATTTTTTGGAATTATGTGTACTGTTTATATTATGTTTTGTAATAAGGTGTGTTGGATAATTGCGAAATTTAATTCAGATATTGAGCTAAATAATTCAGAACTATAAATAAATGAATCCTTTTTAGATATTAAATTTAGAATATAATAAAAATAAAAATATCTATAACATACAAGTACAACACAGCTGTAGCACTCTTGTAGGTTTACCACGGTAGATCTATAAGAAGAGCTACACATGCAAATGAATGCACTTTTTTAATGAAGGCAAGTATTTATTTACTTTGCTATACAAAGTATTTAGCGGAACTTTGGGATAAGGCAAATCAAATAGATCCAATAATGGTCACTAATCCAATAATCACAGTACAGTTGTACTGAAACTACTGAATAAGTTCCTATATCAGATATCAAATAACTGCCAGGCACTCTTATGAGTGGCCAGGCTTTATATCAAATAGACTACTAGGCACACTTATAGGTAACCATACTTTATATCAAATAGATAGATGTCTCTCCATACAAATGAGCAAATAGCAAATAGACTGTGAACTGCTTTACAAATAGTATATGACGCGTCATATCCTTATCGCCTAGTTCAACTCAAACCAAGTAGAGCTTAGTACTTCAAAGTTTATGAATATGCAAGTAAATTAATTCACAAATGGTTACAAATACTTTTATAATTTGATTACCAAATAGTAAATCAATATTCAGCTATGCATAGGCATTAACATATATTTGGACCTTTAGTCCTTAATTAATTGATATGCGTCCAAACGACTACGCTACGGATTGTTAAGCAAGTGCTCCTATCGGTCTGTAGTATAGCTACCGGAGTACTAAGTGTCGTATCCCACAGGGACTAACGAGTACTAGTACTAACTCTTTTCCTATTATCTAGCCGGTAATTCAGGCAATTGATTTAAATAATTAAAAACAATAAATGAACGAGACACAAACAACAGTAAATTCAAGTCGGAAAGCCAAAAGAACATTGATTTATCAAACAAAGATGGAAATTGCGTCTGGACTTTGAATCCCCCTAACACATTCGATTAATTGATTATTATTATCGTTGGATCGTAGGAACTCCTAAATTATGTTAATCACTCTCTTGAGCTAATTAATGTCTAATTCTAGGTTGATTAAATTGAAATCCCTTTCTAATTAAAACCCCTAGTATTGCATTAATTCGTGTTTTATGAGTTCCCAATATTAGATTTGACTCTAATCCGGAAGATTTATGTCGACATATCTCTAGGTTGCATGCAACTCCTTTTAACTGCGGGTGATCAATTCACAAGTGGTTTTCTCAAACTCACATTGCAAAAACAGACATGAATCGGGAAACTAACAGAAACTAATTCAAGACAATATTTATGGCAATTAAATCTCAATGCAATAATAACAAACTAATCAAATGAATCAAGTTGCTAATACATTCCGAGGTTCATCTTCAAACTCCAAATAAAAATAATAACTTCAATCTATCATAAACATAGCAGTTTCAACAAGAACAAGCTCATACTCAACATCAAAATTTCAAAGAATCAAATGGAATTTCAAAGAATCAAATGAAAGACAAAATTCAAGGAATACTGCATTGGTCCAGAATCTGGAATTTCCCTTGCCAAAACGGAAGCGTTTTACCTTGCCTCTCTCTGCTGTTCATCTTCTTTGCTTCAATTATGAATTTCGAAGGTGAAGTCTGGTTCAAAATCGGGGCTCCTTCGATTTTCGATTCCCTCTCTGCTCCTTTTTCGATCGTTTTTCCTCTCGTCTCTGCTTGTCACTTTCTGGTTTTGTTCTTAATCTCTGGTTTTGGAATACTGTTCTTCGTTTTCCAATTCGGTGAAGACCTCTCCTGGTCTTGATCGTGAACCCTCCGCCCAAGACCCACGGAGTCCTGTTCTTAATTTCTGATTCTGGTTAAAACAGACCCTCCTCCTCTCTTCAGTGCCCTCATTCCTTTTTTATCTGGTCTCCTTTTTCTTTCGTGAGAACCCTATGAAAATCCTGAAAAAATTTGCAATCTAATTTTCTCAAGTCCTCTCGAATCAGGATCACCCAATACTCGTTCCAGATTAGATCATCCTATTAAGCCAGATTATCCTCATCTCTTCTTCAATTTCCATACCTAAGAAGCGTTAGTCAGTTCAAAACGCAGCAATATTTTAACTTGAAAACGCGACACCCTTTGGTCCAAACGTAGCTCAGCACTCCTTGCCCAAACGCCGCATTTTGGACTGAAGTAAGGAAAGAAAAATTAACCAATATCAAAACTCTGCGTTTTGCAACTCTAAAACTCCTCCTGTCCATAATTAATCTTTTGGATAATTTCCTTTTAACCCAAAACTTTACATTTTATGCCTAAAACTCCTTGGACTCTTAATTCTTGCAAAATGCACCCATTTGTGCCTTTTATACCCAATTTTCGTTCATTTTCAAAATAACGCTCGAACATGACCTGCAAAATAAAAAATAAACAAGATAAGTGCTAAAAAGACAAATTAATAACTAAATATTCCCAAAGTTAAACACAAATTCCATATAAAATATATATATTCCTGGAACTTATCATTAATCATTTGAATGCATTTCACTTGTTTACAAATAATTCAAAATCCATTTATGTCATATGTATATTATAATGTCCAAATAATAAATAAATGCAACATAGATCACAACAATACATCAAAGGAGTTCACATATGCATAGCACATACATTTAAATGTAATAAAATAAGGATAAAGTACCAAACATGTTATCGTTGTCTTGTTTACTCTTTGTTCGTATTACGTATTCCCATGGCTAGACTTTTTCCTGCTGATTTCTCAAACAAATCACAATTTAATTAATTTCTCATTTTACTATATATTTCCTCTAATATTTATATTTTTTGAATTCTATTATACTTTACTTTAATTCTATTTATTTCTATTTGCAACTCGTGTCTCACGACTTAACATATATTTTGATCTCTTACTTGACATGTATATAATTCAAGCTTACGTATGTCTAATAAATGATTATGGTTCTTTTTCTTGCTTTTACTTATTACTTGAGTATTGCTGGATTAATAGTGATTTACCAAATGAATAGTATTTTCTGATTTTGCATCTATAGGTATTTCTGTAACCCTTTTCTATTTCGCTTGTTAGTCCATTTATTTTATACATGTTCGATTTAATTTTCTCGACGCCATTTATAATTTTGCAAGCTATGGGTTCTAGGTTGGTCTTCAGTATTGTCCAGTTGCATTAATTATACTTATAACATTACTAACATTTTCTTATACTTAGCCATTTTATAAGTTAAGTTTTACGGAAATTTCGCCAGAGCTTCGCTACACCTATAAATATCTGTGAATAGTAACAGTGACTATTCACTGACTCCTGCATAAAAAATTCCACAAACACTTCGGCAATCTGTCCTTATACCCACACTCCTCATATAAATTGAAAATAAAAAACTTCTATAGAAAATCCACAATACAACACAGAATCGCAATATTCCTTAACCTCTTTTCGGTAAACGGTTTAGTTCATCTTGCGCATCTTTCTTTAATTTATTTATAACGTTGTTTTTATAACTCCAATTAAGTTGATTCTTGATTTTATTTAAACTAGACACATAAGGTTATTGTCTATATTAATTCTAGATTTAATTATTCTACGTATAATTTCCGACGCTACTTCTAATTCAGTCCTATTGCCCGGTACTAATCTGTCTAATTCCTCTTATGCACAGCCTAATAACTTAGTCATATCTTTTTCATTTAAAGTCTAAATGATATGGTTCTTGATCCTTTTGTTATCTAACACATATAAGTACAATATTGTCTTCTATCACAACATCAAATTATATCCATAACTTATTTAAGTCATAAGCCTAAATTATAAGTCCAGTTCTGTCTTGATTTCAACATTTAGTCCGCACACCTATTACTAATAAAACTGTAACTTTTCCATTACTTGTCCAATTGAGTTGCTTCTAATTTCTAAAGTTCATTAACATATAGGGGAACAACGTTGCCTCTTATCTCTTTCTCAAATTAGGTCCTTAACTTAGTCAAATTACCCTCTAAATTTAACTCTTATTTCTGGCCGTGTATAGGGCATACCTTTCAGCTATTTGGGTATAACTTCCTACATACTAGCTTTCTGCCAAAACTATTTTACAGGATCCATTTGGACATATAAACCTATACATTTCATGTTTTATACTTTCTAATATTTTGTTTCTATCCTAGTCAAATAATTGCTTGAATTCCAGTCTGTCTTATTAGCTTATCTGATCACGATAGCTTGCACGCCGGCCACTATTAGGGCCATAAATTTCACTACACAAGTTCAAATAAGGTGGTTCTTATCTCTATTGTTAGCTAAGACATATATCTATAACTTTTCCTTCTATCACATCTCTCAATTTCATCCCTAAAATACCCAAAATTTAGTTTGAATGTGACCCTAAAAATCTGCCAGAATACAGATTTCAGCTTCTTTCCATCTTTTTTACTAAATATACAAGTCCTATATATTCAATCCATCATCTCACCTTGATCACTCAATCATTTATAATTGAAACCCTAGAATTTTAGAATTTCTACCTAATTTATCTCTTAAATCAATAATCAAAATTAGTAAATAAGAGTAGATATAGGGTATTTACCTTAGGATTAAACTTTCCCATGCAACAATTGACTTGATTTTAACCAAAATCCCATGGTTCTTATTTGCATGGTGGTCCGGCCACCTTAAGGAAGAGGGAGGGAAGTTTTTGTTCTACAATTGCAATTTTTATGTCCATTTTCAATGTTTTATATTTTTAATTTAATTTTAAATTATTAAATTTCCAATCTAATGGTTGTCATTTAATCTAATTATTATATTCAAGGGCTAGAATCTAGCCAAGTGTCAACACCACTAACTTTTGCTTAATTTCCAAGCACATGGCTATATTTTACCTCACTTCCCAATAGCCACCTCTTTTGTGCAAATTGTTTTCAATTAAGTCTTTCTAAAGTCCTCACTTGACCCAGCTGCCGTTCTTTGTTAATAACTTTTTGCATACTACTCCAAATTCAATAATACTTATGCCAAATGAAACTAGACATCTAAATATATATCGTGTTAAAATTTCATATACATTCGAATTATGAATAATTTTTAGCATCGTTTTCTATCAGACCCGATGCACTGCCCTAGGCAGCCTGCGCACTGCCTACTAATTCAGTCATATATTTGTCTATATAGATCCAAATTAGGTGGTTCTTGTTTCTAAATTTAACCAACACATAAAGGAAAAACTTTTATGTTTTACACGTTTACGAAATAAGTCTTCTCAGGGTCCAAAATCTAGATCAGACTCGTAGGTCTGCGTAAGTCTAATTTTCGTATTTTCACGAAATTCTCCATACATATGATTTTGGAACCTACTGTAATTACACCATTACAATTCATTTAGTCTTAAGATCTCATATTTAATACATTATCATACATAAATTTTAGAAAAATTACATTTTAGTTCCTAACTTTTCCCAAAATTCCCGTTAGGTCCCATTAGGCTTCAGGGCTCTATTTTGCCTCCTGGGTGCGGTCAGCGTCTATCTAATACTGTACTGTAACTCATATTGCCAAATTTACATATTTAGGGTTGACTTTCCACGGAGGTCACCCATCATGCCATAGACTATGACCTGAGCACATTTAACTTCGAAAGTTCAGCGAATTTCTCCGCGATCCTTCCGAATCCACACGCCCAAACTGTATCATCTGAATCTACAATTGTCGGATATTACATCTATACTCAATTTCCTTACTTCTGTGAGTACAACTCGCGTATAATTCATGTATTTCTTTATTTCTTTGTTTATTTACTTTTCGTTTATCATTTATCTACTTTGCTTATAATTTATTTACTTTTATTTACTTCATATCTACCATATTTTCTACTTTTTTGTCTTTCTTTATTTACCTTTTATTTATCGTTTATTTACCATTTTCCTGTCACTTATTTACCTTCCTTCGTGATACTCTACTCCCGCAATTCCTTGTTAATAATCCCTTATTCCTATCCATACCTTAGATCACTTGTACTTTCGGTATTATCGAGTTTTAGGATGTTACAAAGGTAAATTTTCTATGCTATTAAATTAGTATTGTTGAGTTGGGTTGAAATCTATGGGTTAAGCCTTGTGAACTAAATAGAGGATAAGGAAAATATGATGTTGGGCAATTTGAAATAAAAGAGAGAAGGGGAAGAGATTAGTGATAGGCCAAGCCCACACACACTAAACTTTAATCTTGAGCTCAAGAAGAAAGCATATATAAACCCCAAAAATATCTTTACAATTCCTAATTCTAGAATCCTCTTCTTCTTTCTACTCTTTCCACTACCACCTACCACTTTAATCTTCTTTTTTTGTTTTCTTTAACCCTAACCCCAATCTCTAACATCTTCATCTTCTCCATTCACTACCCAACCCTAACTGGCCCTATCATGCCTTGAAATCCGTAATGTCTGAAAAGCGGAATGATCTAAGTATGGAGGGATGGAAGTGATCGATAATAGGAAAGGTTAAAGAAGGAAACATGTTGTAAAAGGAAAATAAATGAATTATAAGTATAGTAAACATATTATAAACAATGAGCTAATATGTTATGAACATAGTAAACAAGTGATAAACAAAAGGTAAGAAATTATAAATGTAGTAACCCATTATAAATGGATGGTAAATAAGAAGTAAACTAATACTAAACAAAAAGGCAAGTAAAAGAGGTGAAACAAAGAAACACGTGAATTATATACGAATCGTAAACAGAAAAGTATGGAAATCAAGTATAGGCGTGATATACGACAATTGTAAATAAAGATGGTGCAGTCTGGGAGCTTGGATTCGGAAGGATCGCGGAGAAAAACGCCGAACCTTCGAAGTTAAACGTGCTTATGTTAAGGTAAAATGGAGGATGGGTGACATCCGTGGAAAGTCGACTCTAAGCATGCAAATTCGGCAATATGAGTTGCAATAAGGTATCAGAAGGGTGCCAACCGCGTCCGAAAGGTGAAATAGAGTCCCGGAGCCCAACGGGACCCATCGTGCAATATGGAAGATGTTGAGGACCTAAGCGAAATTTTTTGAAAAGTTTCGTAAGGTCTTAGTAGTGCTAATAATGGATGTCAAATATGAAATCTTGGGAGTTTACTGGTCGCAACAACACGTCACAGAATTTTCAGAAAACGCGCATATAAAAAGATGCGTTGGATTTTCTACAAAGGGCATTTTGGTCATTTGCCATATTAATGTTCCATATGATCAAATATAGTGATTTTAGGGTAAGTTTGGTCAAAAATATGAGATTAAATATATCGTAAGGGTGAAATTACAGTAGTTTCCAGAATCTCATATTTGGAGAATTCTGCGAAAACATGAAAAAGTAGGCTTATGCAAAATCTACAAATTCAATTTATATTTCAAACCCTAAGATGGGCTAATTTGTAAAAGTGTAAAACACAAAAGTTGTTCCTTTGTGTGTTATTTAAACGTAGAAATAAGAACGACCTAATTTTGACATGTCTGGACAAAGTTATCATGGAATTAATAGACAGTGCATAGGCTACCTCTAGCAGTGCAACCGAGTCCGACGGAAAATGACGCAAAATATTATATATAGCTTAGATTGACCTAAAATTTTAACATGACCTATATTTAGATGTCTAGTTTCATTTGGCACAAGAATTACTAAATTTGGAGTAGTATGTAAAAAGTTATTAATGAAGAACTACAATTAGACTAAGTGAGGACTTTAAAAAGACTTAATTGAAATATCTTGTCAACTGAAGGGGGCTATTGGGTGAAAGGCATAAGTTCAGCCATGTGCTTGAGAATCAAGCAAAACTATGTAAAGTTGACACATGGTTGAATCCTAGCCATTGAATATATTAATTAAATTAATTTACAACCATTAGATTTGAAATTAAATAAATAAAAAAGAAAATAAAAATATATAAAGTTAAATTATGACATAAACTTCATTTGGCAAGAACAAATAAACTCCTCTCCCTCTTTCTTAAGGTGGCGGATCACTATGCAAAGAAGAAGCATGGGTTTTTGGCTAAAATCAAGTCAAATTTTGCATGGGAAAGTTTAGTACTAAGGTAAATACCCTATATCTACTCATATTTACTACTTTTGATTATTAATTTAAGAGAAAAATTAAGGGTAAATTCTAAAATATTAGGGTTTTATCACAAAGGGGTTGAATAATTATGATAAAATGATGAATCAATTGCATGGGACTTATATGTTTAGGAAATAAGATGAATTAATAGTTAAGAAGCTGAAATTGGTATCCTGGCAGATTCATAGGACCATATTCGAACAGAATTTTGAATATGTTAGGGATGAAATTTAGGAAATGAATAAGAATAAAAGTTGTATATATATATCTTAGTTAACAAAAGAGACTAGAATCACCTTATTTGGATTTGTGTAGTGAAAGATATGGCCGGAATAGTGGTAGTCGTGCAGTCTGACAGACCAGTTAGGTTAACAGGACAGACCGAACTTCAACAAATTATTAGACCATGATAGAAATCGAATTTGAGGAAGAAAAAACATGAAAATTGTAGGTTTATATGTTTAGTTTATGTCTGTAAATCAATTTTGGTAGAAATTTAGTTTGTAGGAAGTTATACCTAATTAACCGAGAAGTGTGTCCTGTGCACGTCCAAAAATCAAAAGTGAACTTTAGCTAAGAATTTGACTAAGTTAAAGACATAATTTGAGATATGGGCAGACAGAAAAAATTTTCCCCTGTATGTTAGTAAACTTTGGAAGTTAAAACCACCCTAATTGGATTAATAATGAGAGAGATATAGTTAAAACGGTGATAAGTGTACAAGCTGAAAACTAGAATCAGGGCAGAACAGGACCTGTAACTTAGGGTCATAAATTGAATATGCTACGGACATAATTTGATGTTATGACAAAAGACAATATTGTACTTATATGTGTTGGCTAACTATAGAATCAATAACCATTTCATTTGGACCTAAAACGAGGAAGATATGCCTAAGTTAGTAGGCTGTGCGCAAGAGGAAAATTAATAAACGTTTGAGATCCTGTAATGTGTTTATAGAAGTCTTTATTTTTGATTTATATGAGGAGTGAGGGTATAAAGAGATTGTCGAAGTGTTTGTGAGATTTTTATGCAGGAATCAGTGCATAGTCACAGGGACTATTTGTTAGTGTAAGCCCTAGCCCCAACTCTTTGTAATTGGATTATAATTTATTTATGAGAATAATTCATTAATTTTATATTATCTGTGCAATTTAATTTGATGAATTTCCTTGAATAGTAGTTCTGTTTTAGTCATCAGATA
>CATIWJ010089226.1:0-11564 GCA_949640765.1 Croton laevigatus | reverse complement strand
GATCTTTATATCACAATGCTGATTTTTGGGATTGCTTTCTAAGCACTTGTCGTGAGAAACAAATGCTTGAGCTGATTATGTTTACTTTATGGGGTTTGTGGACAAATCAAAATGAGTGTATTTTTGAACTCTGTTGTAAGGGAGCTATGGGTATCGCTAAACATGCTTCCCGTTTAACATCTGAATATGCAAATGCTGCTGCTAGCAGAAATATAAGTCTCCTAAGTCCTCTAGCTATTTGGGTCTCTCCACCTATTGACAAGATAAAAATTAATGTTGATGCTGCTTGGGATCATCAGTCGCAGGATGCTATTGTAGCGGCAGTTGTAAGAGACTCGCATGGGCTTGTGGTCGGTTCTGCCACTGGTAAGTTTCCTTTTATTGATTCCATTTTACATGCAGAGCTTTTGGCACTTAAGCTTGGTTTGGATCTTGCCATTCACCAAGATTTCTCAGACATCCTTCTGGAGTCAGACTCTCTTATGGCTATTAAAGAGATCGGTAAAGGTTGTAATTCAGAATGCCTTTGGAGAGGTTTTGTTTTGAATGTTGTTAGCCTTAGTTGAGATGTTAATCCTTATATTTTTATGTATGCTCGGCGAAATGCTAATATTTTAGCTCATAAGTTAGCTAGGTGGGTTAAGGAGAATGAGTTGTACAATTTCTAGGTAGGTAGTCTTCCCGAGCTTTGCTGTATCACTGATTCATTTTTTTTCATAATATAACTACGAGCAAGGCTAGTCATCTTTTTCCCTTGACGATGACATCTTAAAAAGGGAATGCTTGAAAGGGTTTTTTAATGCGACTAGTCTTTTTATCAAAAAAAAAAATCTTTCTTGAATTTCACAAAACTAAGCACAATTCCATAGCTTCAACCAACAATTGATTAACAAAATTAATATTCTCATCTGCCAATTCATAAATTACATCAAGAATCAAACAGATTAAAAAAATATATCTTCTAATTAGAAATTAAATTGAATAGGATTAAACAAGACAAAAGGAAGAAAAACAAAGTAAAAAATCAATCGAACAGTGCAAACCTAGAAAAAACATAGGGACCAGCGTTGGAAAATCAAGAAACAGTCGGACGATGAATAGTCGCCATTTTCCTCTTCAGTTGTCGGTAACGGTGCTTTCAGGTCAAGATTCTTACATCAATCGAAAGATCACTTTGAGGGGAGTCCAGATCGATACTCATTTTCATTGAATGATGGTCAGAGCTACTCGAAAAGCTCGTCAAAAATTTTCTCTCTCTTCTACCATTTCTGTCGATCTATCCCTCTTTGGTTCTCTTTCTCCCCCCTCTTTCTCTCTCTCTTATACAGCCGAAAGGAAAAAGAAGAAGAAGAAGAGGGACCGAAGGTGGTGGTGGTGGCGAACGGAGAGGCAGTGGCGGTATTACCCTTACAACTGCTGCTGCTGGTCGAGTGGAAGCAAAATTGGTTCCCTTATAACATGTTCATGGTGGTAGCTAGAAAGGGACGAGAAAAAGGTGGTGTAGGCGGCAGTGTGGTGCTGGCAGTGGCATGGCGTGGCGGAGGTGAAGGGGAGAGAAGAAAGAGCGGCAATGATGGAACTCATTAGACGAAGAGGGAGCTTAACTTAGGTTTTGTTGGATTTAAATGCTAAAACGACGTAGTTGCATCTCTTTCCTCGGGTTGTTCGGTCGGGTTAAACCGAACAACCCGAAACTCAAACTTTTGTTAAATCCTTCACCCGAACCGACCCTACTAACCTGACTAAACTGAACTGATCACCTCAGGTCGATTCGATTCGGTCGGGTTATTCAAGCGGTTCGATTTTTGTACATCCATAGTAGTTTGGTTCAATTTTATGTAGTAGATTTACCGAATCACAGTTTGCACACCTAGTAGCAGTAGTATTTGTAGTACTAGAAGCAGCCGTGGGTAATTATAAAAGATATACCGGTATACCGGTACACCAATCAGAAAAATACCAAAAATAAATATGATGTAAGGTCCATTATGAGAAAAACAGAAGGGGTGTACCTTTATCAGCACCCTAAAAATATTTATCTTGTTTCTAAATTAAATTAGAATGGAGATTAAAGGAATATACGTCAAATATATGGTAAGAATTGAACGGAAGTACTATTAAGTATGATACTGTCAAAAGATTAGGCACATCAAAGTAATTTTGTCAAAAAAGAGTAACTAAACGGTAATATTAGCTAAATATTAGGGTTTAAATAGTAATTTTACTTAAAATTACTCTAGCGAAGGATAAAAGTCCCACTCCTTTTTGTTTTTTGATTTTTGTTTTTTTTTTTTTTTTTGTGAGGGAAAGGATTTGTTTATATTTAAGCAGAAAACTTACATATATGGATGATTCTTGTGGATGAAACCCCACTAGCAACATAAAAAAACAATGAACTTAAATCACGAAGAGAAATATGAAAAATATATAAACCACAGGGCAAGAATGACCCTTGTTGGCTAAAAAATCAACCATGTTGTTAGTCTCGCAATAATAATGCCATAACTACACAATCCAATCCCTTTTTATCAAAGCACAAGCTTGATGTAACGACCCAGAAAGGGTTTATCTGCTTCTGTGAAAGTAAAGAAACTACTGCCAGACCGTCCGTCCATACAATAACTTGATGATAGCCATTCTCCCAAGTAATCCGAAACTCGTGAACCAAACCTCAGAGTTCTGCCTAAAAAGTAGTGATAGAAAGGACGAAGTATCTTTCTTTTTCTATCCTTCACATAATAAAAATTCCAATGGTGATAGAAAGTAGGGGTGGACAAAACCGGTTCGGTTCAGTTTAAAACCGAATATAAAATTTATAAACCAAAAACCAAACTGAAATTCGGTTTTAACCGATTTTGGTTTAATTTCGGTTCGAATTCGGTTTTAACCGAATTTTACATGTAAAATTTAAATTGGTTTATTAAATTTACGAAACAAAAACCGAAAATTCAGTTTATAATTTTTAGGAACTAAAACCGAACTGAAAATTCAGTTAACCGATTATTCAGTTCGATTCGGTTCGGTTCCGGTTCGGTTTTGCCCACCCCTAATAGAAAGTCTGAATACGGATAACACAGAGAGTAATAAAAAAAATAAAAATATATATACAAATATATTGATATTTTTTAGGGCCATTCCGATCATGACTGTGACCAGAAATACTAGCGTAGAAAATATTATTCCATGTGTATAATAAATAACATAACATTTAAATTAAGGATAAAATAGTTTTTTTTTAATCTAATAAATTTTATAGTTTTAATATATTAAATACTTTTTTAAAAAGAATTAATTAAATTTACCTGATGTAGAGGCAATCAAGAAAGCTACATAAGTAAAGATATAACATACAGAAAAGTGGGTTAACCCAGCTATTTTTCCGTATGACCTCCCCTACAGTATCTTCACCGCAGCAAAGTTTAACCACTAAGTTCGGGATGGATAGGTGTGTTTCCTCTTCGCCTAGGACACCAGAATATCGAACCATGAATGAAGAAAGGCATGAGAGAAAAGCATATTGGCTACTGATTGTGAGGCCCAAATTCTTGACTAGAGGGAGCACTAAAGGCCTCTGCCCTTCCATCTCTTGGATCGATAGAGAGGGAGGGCAGAGCCTTTGGTTTTTTCATGTTGTCAAAGAGCTGAACAACAAAAATAGATGGCGAGTACCTAATCGAATTGATTCGGTCATGCAGGAACAAGGTTCAAGTCTACCGGTCTGTTAGAATGCCTCAGCTGCATACATCACTGCACTTCCACTTGACATCTATCGTAATGATAAACGAGTGAAAATGAGATACTTATTTTGAAATATTATTTTCCTTTTTCACAATCTAAACTTAAGCCTTTCAATAATAACTAAATAAAAAAATAAACTTTGAACAAATTACAATAGCCCTAAAGTTCAAAATCATTTAAACATCAATTGTTTTTTTATGACTATATTTTTGTGCCTGCTTATGGAACAACAATCCAATTTAAAGAACAATAAAAATTTGGAGCACATTTTGAACTAGTTTAGAAAGTAATTTTCATAGCTATCTTCATAATATTCCTTTTATCACAAGTTCGACATTGATTTTTTTTTTTTTTTTAATAAACCATAAGTGTCCTTCATTGGACTAGAAATAATCATGCTCGTACCAAATCGACCAAGTAAGAGATAAAGTGTTTCCAGTGAGTATTTTCTCCATTTATTAATATCGAACTCTCGACCTTTTACTTAAAAGATAAGAGTGACGAGCCCACATTTGTTGGTAGTTTGACTTTGTATTTGTAGTTTATAAATATTACAGTAAGTTACATTTACTTGAGCCAACTCAAATTATTTATAGTAAATTGCATTCATTTGAGCTAACTTAAAGGAAATTATAGTAAATGGCACATATTTTTTTTAGTTTTGTTTTAACTAAATATCACTTTTAATTAGGTACATATTATTTTTTTCATTTATCTAACATACCCTTAGTTAAATTATTACTAATTTGTATCCAAAAAAAAAAATTATTAATAATTTTTATTTTCTATACCAGCTGCTAGTATATAAATTTATTTCCTCTTATTTCCTCAAGTGCCTCCTACCTCAGCACCACGTTGGTCACCGGAACATAAATTTGTTTCCTTCCTACCGCCACCATCACCGGCCGCCAGAAAATAAATTTATTTTCTTCCACTGTTGGCCCCATTCATTGATAAATAAATTGATTTACTTTTATTTTCTGCCATTGCCATTTACCATTCACCGATAAATAAATTTATTTTCTCTTATTTCCTTAACAAATTTAGGTATATAAATTTATTTTCTTATATTTTCTTAAGAAATTCAGGAAAAAAAATTTAACTTTCTTGTATATTCTCATTAAATTAGGACCCGTTTATTAAAGAATACAAATTTTTGGGTTCTGTTTGCAATTTTAAAAAATAGAGGACTGACTGGGAAATTGTACATTAATCATCTTCTTTCTCACATGCTGCCACCCCTTCATATCAGAAACCTTTCAATCATTTTAGGTGCTGCTTCTTCACAAACAATCTGTGTACAATTTTATTCTTCTGATGTTCGTGGTTTTAGCGTTAGAATCGCAACAAACAATGATCATCATCAAGCAAAACATCTATAACATCGCAGACAAAGAGGATTTCGATCTTGCAGAAGATTTCGAACTGATTACTGTGGTTGAAGCTTCCAAGGATCGCTTGTCGGCTGTGAAAGCAGTAAATACGAGTTGCTTCGCATCTGTCAAAATTGGAAAAATATATTGAAAATTAGGTATTTGGAAGAAAGGGATTTCTTTGTTTGCATGCTTTGTAGAGAAGAATACAACAAATAGGAGAAGATGATCGCTGCTGGTCATAAAGGTCTCAGGTCGATGATGCGCTAGACGGTAGCAGGATCCTAGTGCAATGGTGGCTTGTCTTCTGGTGATGATGGAGGAGAAGGCATCATATTTGTTGCAGCGCTTGAACATTTTTTTTTTTTTGTTTTACAGTGCTTGTTTTGCGTAGAGGTAATTATGGAATATTAAAAATTTTTGTGGCATATTTTGTGCAATTAATTTTATGTATATTTTATAAAAAACAAACTATTGTTTGTGCTATTCTCTTAATTCACCTGAATAATTATATATTACAACTGTGACGGCACGTCATTCGCTGATGTGCCGTAACCAACCAATACAATTAAAATATACTTGGTACGCTTTTAATAGTATTGTAATTTTCGGACGGGATTAGTATTGGGCAATAAAAAACAATAATAAGAAATTTACACTAAAATAAAATTGTATTTTTTAGATAACTTACAGTATATGCATGGTTATATTATAATGTGTTTTTATTAAATTTATTTATTTTAATTTTACCGTAAAAAATAGATTTAATTTGATTTTAAATTTTATGTAAAATTATCTAGACCATTTATTTTATATACAAATTGGTGATCTGTTACTTTCTAGTATAATAATATTTCTTTTTTTTTTGCCCTTTTCATATATTTCTCTCTCTTTAATTGGATGATACCATATTTGATTAATTCTTTTTAAGTACGTAGTGTCGTTTCATTCGCCCAAAGGCCAACCTAAACTGTTCATTTGGATTAATTATAGGGCTTTTTTCTTTTGTTTTTCTTGTTGCAAAGTACCTCATGCAATTCAATATTAATAATTTGTTAAATCTGATGTGCAATTTTATCCATAATTATACTCCTACAAATCTAGATATCATGGTTATAGAATTTGATCAATTTCGCGGACTGAAGGATGAATTTGAAAGGAAACACAAAAAATAAGCAGGTGAAGGACTTCATTATAAAACTAACAAAGAAGCTAGAGGAGAAAAGAATGATCGAGAAGTGTTTCTGGATATTTTATAGAAGAAAAGTTGGTTATCCTTTTTTCTAAGATAAGAAGAAATAAAGAAGAGAACCGTTTAAAGTCACAATCATTTCATATATGTCTAAATTAAATAGCACACAGAAAGAAGAAACAATCAACTGTTGGGAACTAGTTTTGAGAATGGAGATAGGGTTTTGAAGCATAACAATTGGCAACTTATGTTACTAAAGAAAGGACGTGGCATCCAAATCTAGAAAGCCACTCTCCACCACTTTCTTTTTTCTTTTAATTTCGTTCTATTTTCGGATAGTTAACATGAATGTCGACTAATCTGAATCGAGATTCTACAAATCCATATTATCGGGATCCAATTTTCTCTATCAGCCAAATTTTTCTCTCCACTAGCATTTATAATAAATAACTATGATTATCGGTAGGTCCAAAGGAAGAAAGGAGAGAAGAACTAAATGCCATGTCAAAAGGTTATCAGTGAAAAGCAGTGTTTATGTGGCAATGTCTTAATAAGGAAGAAATAAGTTATGGGGAAAGTGATTGGTGGATGCTATCCCAAATGTCCAATCACTCTTCTTTAACTTTTAACTCAACTAAGTCGAGTCATTTTCTTAACTAACTTCACTCAATAACAATTCTCTCCCCACAAGCTACAATTTTTAAAATCAAGATTCAAAACTTTAAATTACCATTGTTGAAAATTTACTTAGGATTCTAAATTGCTATAGAAAAGTTACTTTTAGATCAATAAAATTCATAAAATACTTCACATGAAATTCATTGATTCCAAATAAATGAATATGGTACGAAAAGCGTAAATTGATCTGTTTGGATTCGTAGCCAATGTCGGAAAATATTTATCTAAATACAGTACATGTCACTATTTATGAACTATAGATCAAAAATATTTTTCTTTGATCCTTTTTTTCAATGAGATATGATATGTAATAATACCTATATAATTCGAAATATCAGTATAACTTTTTTTTTTTTGTCTACTCATTATAAATAAAATAATCCGGTTTATATACAGTAAAAAATAATAGTAAATTTTTATTTGTCGGAATCAGTTGTGAGGTTAAACAATCATAAAATGAATATGGGTAAGTAAAAAACATGGGAGTGTGTTTTTATTGTTAAATATGATGAATCACCTTGAGAATGCATATGGTTAAATTATGATAGTTGCCCTTCAAGTGTTCGATAGGGATATTCTCAAAGAAAATGGTATATTTGAGACAATAAGTGGCTACAAATCTTGAATAGGTTCATATATACTTTGGATGGCATCAAAATATTTGGTATAGCAAGCTTACTTTTCATGCCTGCCATTTGGAGTAAAAGCATTGCCAGGTGAAAAGGATTTAGGGATGGTGGGAAATGAAAAAAACTACAATAATGCCATAAAAAAATCTCACTATGTGCATGTTTTCAATAAAGCAAAAGGATGGAATTGGAATATAATACCCCTTTGTTTTTTAAAAGAATATTTAAATTAAAATAAAATAATAATAATAAAAATAATAAAAAAAATTTAAATATAAAAAGCAAAGCAAAAATAGCCACCTTTATATTCCACAATCTATCTATAAATTGGTACCTTATACAACTAAAAGGTTTCAATAACATTAATAATAGCCTAGCCTCCTTCTTCAATTGGTACTTCTAAGATTAATAAAACAGAGCATACTCTGTTTCCCCTGTTTGGCTCTGTTTGTAATCTTTCTCATTGAGTTTCCATATGCTGTTGGATTGGGTTGCAAAAAGCATGGTAGTTTCCAACTTCTCTCAATTTAGAGAAATGGCAGCTACCAAGGCTTTTCTTGTCTACGAATCGTCTTTCGAGTGAGAAGCTCTTACTCCGAAAATCCTCCATACTAGTTTCAGATATCTCATAGTTACTTGTAATCTTGATTAACAACTTCCTGATGGATTCATTCAACTATGGAAATATCAAAAGGGAAAAGGCAAACGCTCTTAAGAAGCATCGACAACTTCGAAAGATAGCAAGCTTGTTTAGGTTTGTAGAAATATGTATTGTTCTGGCCTTGATTTCAAGATTTTCTGTTCGAATTCCAATTGCTGTCAAGAATTCGAGTGAATACTTCAAGGACTTAACACTCATTCTTGTAAGCCCTCGCTTCGTGTTTATTCTTGGAAATGCCATAGTCATCACTCTTTTCGCAAAATCGGGTCAGTTTTCGAGTTCAAAGAATTCTAGTACTGATATTTACCAAGAATTTCTTCAAAAAAGTGAGAGAAACAATGGGATCCACTCATATGATGTTCAAAACAGAACAAAACAGAGCATTAACAGAGAAAACAAAGGCACTGTAACTAAAAAAGAAGAAACTAGTCCTTCTTTGGAAATCAAGAATTATCAAAGAAGTAAATCAGAGAAATTACTGATAAAAGATAATCCAAATAAGTGTTGCGGAGAATTGAGGCGATCGTCAACAGAGAAATTAAGGGAAAATGTTGGTTCCACTGAGGGATGGGTAAATATTTCATATCCTGAAGATAATATGAGCACTGAAGAATTTAATTCCACAATAGAGGCATTCATTGCCAGGCAAAAGAGGTTTAGAAGAGATGAAGAGAATTCTGTAATTTAGATTAGCTTGTTTCATTGCTAGTCTTTTTTTTTTGGTTTATACTTGTTATGTAGTGCCAATGGCTTTTTTTTTTTTTTTTGTTCATACATATGGCTTTTTTTTTTTTTTTTGTTCATACTTCTATAGTTTGAATGGCCATATGGAGTGTATGTATGTATATGTACATTGCTATAACATAAATGCAATGTAAATTTTTGAACTTGTTTGAAGATTTTTCAGTTTAATTTTCTTGCCGAAAGGTCAAGAATGATGCTGACTATTCAAGAGAGAAAATTGATGGCATCAAATATATTTTTGAAGATTGGATGTGGATTATTATGTGGGTAAAGGAATTTTTCTAAATGGGTTCAATGTGCTATTGATGGGAGGTAGAGAGGTAGGGCATATTAGAAGAATAGTATTCTAAATTCTATCCTCTTAAGTCATATATATGCTTAGATTCTAAAATTCCTAGCATTAACAATGCGTAATTTTCCTGGAATCGTATACTCATAAAATTTGTTTGGGCTTAAAATCTATTAATTTATTTCTGTTTAACGACAGACGTAACTAAACAAAACTCCCACTTATTTTCAAAAAAAAAAAAAAAAAGAAACTCCCACTTTATTAAATATAAATACAAAAACTTAAAAAGGACAATAGTATGAAAATTGTTAAAATAACTACTTTAACTGTACTTCTAATTAATATAACTTTTATTAGTAAAGTTTTCTCTAGTTAATTATTATATTTTAATTTTAATATTAAAGATATGTCATTATCAAATCTATGCTGTAAAAAAAAATTAAAATAAAATTTCTCATGCCGTTTTTAATAATTTAAAGTTATTAAATGCTAATCTTTTAGGCTTAATTTTAGGGACTAAAAAAAAGATGAACAACTATTTGCGATGTATCTTCTCCATACTGTAAATTTATTTTATGTAAATAATTGCATTATATTAAAAGTATGATTTCTATTAAATTAATTAATATTCTAATTACTCATTAAAAATTTTATATTCCAATTATAATACTCAATTTTAATAATAATTTAAATCATTCCCTTAAAAACTATAATTCAATTGTATTAAAAATATGATTTGTTACTTAATTATCCAGTATTCTAATTATAATATTTGTTATTTTCTAATATATATATATATATATATTTATAATTTAACTTTTTCTCTAATCAGAGAATTTTTAAAATTTAAATCTACTATTAATACCATAACCGAAATTTTTAATAGCCTGACCAAAATTTTTAATGGCCTAATTGAAATACTTTAAAGTATTCAAATCTTTCATGAAATTAATTTAAAATTAATTAATTTCACAATTATTAGCTTCCAGTAATTAAAATCTATGGCCACCATGGGTATTAGGTTCAATGGCGATGGAGAGTTTGTCCAATTTTAAAAATTCTACTCATTTGAACATCGAAATATATGGGTGATTTGATGGAATTGAACTGCTGAACTGTGCTATTCCAAAAGTAGGCAGACGTAAAGGGTGGTGGAGTAAGTTGATGGTGAAGCGAAGACATGGTGGTACTGGTTGTGCGATAGATGAGAGATTCGATTTTAGAAAAAGTCATGGGACTTCGATTGATTATAGGAAAGAGACCGATATATTTTTGTGAAGTAAGGAAATGAAACAAAAGAATTTGATTCGAGTGTTGTTGACAAAATGAGAAGCAAAATCACAAACTCCATTGCACATTGGGAAGGTGCAAAGAGAAAATATAAGGCATGAATTCACCTTCCAAAAAAAAAAAAGATAAACAAAAAAAAATATGAGTATGGAGGGAGGGAAGGAGGTGGAGGTGGTCAGAGCTAGCGGCGAAGGTGGTGGTGGAGATATGATGTGGGGCAGAGTGAGAGTGGATTGAGGTTAAAGATAAACTTTGAAACTTTTATAATTTGTGTAATTATAAAGTTGTCCGTGAACTTTATGAAATTATTGAATTGACCATAAAATTTGAAATATGTCAAATAGATTTGAAATCAGATCCAACATGGCCTTAAATTTTAAATCAGAAGTGAATTGGTAAGTTTATGTAAATATTTAGGGTGAAATTGTAAAAAAAAAAATACATATTAGAGTGAAAACGACAAAAATCGCACAGTTCGAGGTGAAAATTATGTGTAGACCATAATAAAACTGCAGTGGTTATTGTAACAATATATGAATTTTTTTTTTTGAAAATATATTAATAATAATATCTTAATCAATTTCAAAAGATAACATAAAACTAGAAGCACATAAGGATATTATTTCCCACCTCACATACATTTGTCGGACAACACAAGGATAAGATACTAGTTTTATAAAAACACTCAGAAAATAAATATCATAACTCGGTAAGGGAAGAACCGGAGCTATCGAATGAATTTGAAGTAAATAAAAAGAAAGTATAAATGAGGAAACAAGAAAAGAGTTGCAATTTCTTTTTGTTGGAGTGGTGAGGCCTCCTTGAACGTGGAATAGCATCTTGGGGGCATTTCAATTTTATCCAAATGAGGGGAAACATTGGTGATGTAGTTTGATGGGATAAATTCTTGTGTGAGGACATAAATGAGCTGGGTTTCACTCATTTTTCTCACTCTCCCCTTACTTGCAAC
>CATIWJ010089225.1:0-20797 GCA_949640765.1 Croton laevigatus | reverse complement strand
GAAATTAGATTCCTCCTTTAAAAAATAATATAAAATATATGGATTTCAATTTTCAGATTTACCATCATTTAAAATCAGGAAGAAATTTGTTAAGGTTGGGTCAGATATTTTTTGGACATAGGGAAAAAGAACTCAGCATATTTCTGAACTAACAATGAAACTAGTATACAATTTTAAATTTTAATTCAATGACAGATTGTATTTCATATTTATAGGTGTAAGAATTATTTCATCAAATAATCATATTACTGCTGCTAATGTGTACGTGCATTTTTAATTAAAAAGAAACATATATTCTAATAGAAAATTATTTAAAATTGCCTTAAATTTAGATGTTTAACTTTAATATTTATAATTAATAAATCAAAGGTTACAAACAAAGTGAAAGGCAAATTACAATTCTCTCAAATTGAAACGAAATTGACTATCAAAATAAATAAGAATACTACTGGAATTGTTGAGGAGCAGGAGCAGGAACATGAGCACCACTTGACGAAGTCAACAACAAAACACCTTTAGAATTCATATTAGGACCATCCATTGAATGTGGTTGTGGTTCTCCATCTTTAACAAGCCCTCCAACCTGCCAAACCTGATTCAACTTCTCCGTCTTCTCTGGCAGCGCCAACGTCACAAATATCACAAAATTATCACCATCAGTTTCCGCACTCAGATCCCACACATTAAACGACAGGTTCGACCTTTTAGGTGGATCATAGCTACTGATGTTGTAAGTGTTGACTATAATTGAACCCTTAGATTTAAATGCTATGAAGGCCTGAGACCCAAGCATTGCCAACTTAGTTGGATTAATCGCCCACGCGACCCAGCCCTCTGGTTTGGGCGGAGCCGCCACGAAGGCAATGGAGAGAGAGGAATTGGAAGAATTGTAAGTGTTGGAAATTTGGTGTGTTAATTGATCAACTTTGAGCATAATTATCTAATAGATAAATTGCATTTTGAATAACGTGAAATGGGTCAACGTATTCTACGCAATGAGAGCTTTCCAACGGTATACTATATGCTCAAAACGGATTTAAGGTGAATGAGAAATTGAATCTCAAAGTATGCTTGGGACAATGTTTAAATGGGTTCTAAAATAACTTATCCCACATTGGAAAAATAATGGGATGGTAGTGTGGTTTATATTGAAAGACCAATTTGTTAGGTGCAATAATATAAACTAAAGTTATACTTCCTCGCGCACGAAGGCACGCAGGGAGGGTGCAAATCCCGGATCCGGTCCAGCAAATTCTATGGCGTGCCCGCACGTCGTCGATCCGAATTAAAAGCTTATCTCCTTATCCGTTCATTACTTTTTTTCATCTGATTCAAAGACTGAATCTGAATCCAATTAAAACACAGCCATACTCCATCTTATCTTCCCACTGACTGCCTATAAATGCGTCTGCTGTCCTCTTATTTTGCAATCTTTTTTTGCAATTCATTTTCTATAAGGCAGCACGAATCTTTCCGATTTTCACATATAAAATTCGAAATTCGCTTTTCCTTCTTCCTTTCGTTAGGCAGTCTCTAGTTCTAGGATCCGGTGATAAGATCTGCTCGCGGTTGAGTTCGCCTATGCTCGCTGTTGTATCCTGGGAGACGGTTGTCTACCACGGGCAAATCTCATCTTAAGGAGAATGTTCATACAGGCCTCAGCTTTTCGTTCTTCTTCATCCTCTTCGTTCAAAGGTTTAAGTTCGGTTAAAGGGTTACTCTATTTATTTCGTTTACAGTTTATTTATTGTAATTATCTACTGCAATTTCTGATCAATAAAGTTATTATTATTATTTCTTTATTTTTTATTTCCGTACTAACGGATCTAACAATCTTAAGACGAGATTTTGATTAGGAGTTGCAGGGTTAGCCTAACTGGATTCACCTTAACGTGGGATATATTTTTGAATGTTTTTTGGACTTGGATTACAAACCGAATTACCCTATTCAAATTTGGATTTCATATTTGTGCTTATTGGAATTTTGAAATTGTTTACTTACCTATTTCGTTTCAAAATTTCAGATTATGGATGATTTGATACCAACTAACGCTGGAGGCAATGGTACTGAAAACCAAAATTGACATATTGGTCCTATTGGTAATGGTTCTGAAAACCAAAATGGATAAACTGGTCCTATTGGTCCTCAACTGACGATTTCTGGTTCTAGTTCTGGGCTTCTAATGCCTAGCGGATATGGACTTGTTCCAAGTTTGCAACGGATGCCGATGCCTGAAAGACTAGAGAAATTCAATGGTAGTACGAATTTCAAAGTATGGCAGCAAAAGATGCTGTTCTATCTCACTAGCACGCAGTTGCATAGATTTTTGAGAGAAGATCCGCCTGTTGTGCCTGAGGGTACGGTGGATGTTTCTATTCAGTTGGCTGTTGATGCCTGGAATCATTATGATTATCTTTGTAGGAACCATATTCTAAATGGTTTGTCTCCTGAGCTGTACGAAGTGTATTTCGTCAAAAAGACTGCGAAGGAGGTGTGGGATTCCTTAGATAGGAAATACCGAACTGAGGATGCTAGCGCTAAGAAACACTTGGTTGGTCAGTTTCTTAACTTCAAAATGGTTGATTCCAAATCTGTGGTTAGTCAAGTGCAAGAAATCCAACTGTTGATCCATGGGATACACGCTGAGAGAATGGCTACTAGTGAGTCCTTCCAAGTGGCTGCTATTATCGAGAAGCTACTGCCTGGTTGGAGTGACTTCAAGAATTATTTGAAGCACAAATGAAAGGAGATGTCTGTTGAGGATTTAATCGTCCGACTTCGAATTGAGGAGGACAATCAAAAACCTGAGAAGAAGTACCTTGCTGCTTCGAACTAATCTGACGCTAAGGCCAATGTTGCGGAAGTCAAGAAAGACTCCAAGAAAGGCAAGAAGCCTGCTGAGTCCAAGTTGGGACCAAAAGGAGGCATTTCCAAGAAACCCAAGTTCAATGGGAAATGCTACAACTGTGGAAAGATGGGACACAAGTCCTCTGACTGTAGAAAGCCTAAAAAGGACAATAAGAATGAGGCTAATGCTGTGGACGCAATTGTGAAAAATGTGTCTGACATTAACCTTTGTGCAGTCGTTTCTGTGATTAACTTGGTTAATTCGAACCCAAGAGAATGGTGGCTCAATACTGGTGCTACTGATCACATTTGCTGTGACGAAGGGTCTTTTGCTGGATTGACTCTTACCAATGAAGGGAGTATGCTTCGTATGGGTAACAATGCTGAATCTGAGATCAAGGGTCGTGGAACGGTGATTCTAAAGATGACTTCTGGAAAGGAATTGACATTGAAGAATGTCTTGTATGTTCCTGATATGAGGAAGAATTTGGTTTCTGGGAGTCTTTTGACCAAGCACGGCTTCAAAACTGTTATTGAATCTGAGAAGTTTGTTTTGTCTAAGGGGGGTATGTATGTAGGCAGGGGATATATATGTGATAGGATGTTTAAATTTAATTGTATCTCCTGTAAGTCCAATTCAATTAATATGAATAAAGATATTGCTTCTTCTTCTTATATGGTTGTGTCATGTGATTTATGGCATAGTAGACTTGGACACGTAAATTATAATTCATTGCGACGATTAGTTAATTTAAATCATATACCCTCAATTGATTTTGATAAAAATCATAAATGTGAAATTTGTGTTGAGACAAAATTAACCAGATCTTCATTTCATTATATTGAAAGAAATTCGAAACCACTTGATCTCATACATACAGATGTTTGTGATTTAAAATTTGTTCAAACGAGAGGAGGAAATAAATACTTTATTACCATCATAGACGATAGCACAAAATTTTGTTATGTACATTTGCTTAAAAGCAAAGATGAGGCATTAGAGAAATTCGTTTTCTTTAAGCAAGAAGCAAAAAACTAACTTAATAAAAAAAATTAAGATGGTAAGAAGTGATAGCGGTGGTGAGTATGTAGTACCATTTGGCGAGTATTGCTCCCAACATGGTATTATTCATGAAGTAACACCACCATACTCTCCCCAATCAAACGGTGTAGCTGAGCGTAAAAATCGCACGTTAAAAGAAATGATGAATGCGATGTTAACCAGTTCTGGGTTGCCGTAGAACATGTGGGGGAAGCTATTTTATCAACTAATTATCTTTTAAATAAGGTACCCCGTAAGGAACAAGATAAGACTCCTTATGAGTTATGAAAAGGTAGAAAACCTTCCTATAATTTCTTAAAAGTGTGGGGGTGTCTTGCAAAAGTAATGGCTCCACTACCGAAGAGAATGAATATTGGTCCAAAGACTGTGGATTGTATCTTCATTGGATACGCTGAACATAGCAATGCGTATCATTTTCTTGTGCATGAATCTAAAAATCCAGAGATACACAAGAATACGATCATGGAATCGAAGGACGCTTCATTCTTTGAGAATGTGTTTCCTTGCAAACAAAGAGACACTGTATTAAGGTCCAAACGGTCTCATGAGACTATTGAAGGGAAAAATAGTCATGATTTTCAACAATTGGATGTTGAAAATTCTGAAGATCTTCAACAAATGGTTGAATAAGATCCTCAAGTAGAGGATAATACCGAGTTGGAGGTAGAGCCTAGAAGAAGTAAAAGGATAAGGGTAGAAAAATCTTTTGGACCAGATT
The DNA here is from genome assembly GCA_949640765.1 of Croton laevigatus. Taxonomy (NCBI): domain Eukaryota; kingdom Viridiplantae; phylum Streptophyta; class Magnoliopsida; order Malpighiales; family Euphorbiaceae; genus Croton; species Croton laevigatus. Next base: position 16,168 of record CATIWJ010089225.1, on the reverse strand, counting down.
TTCTAACCTACATGATAGAGGCAGAACCTCGAACTTACAGTGAGGCTGTGAGTTCTACTGAAAGTCCTTTATGAAAAGAAGCCATAAGGAGTAAACTGTATTTCATACTGCAAAACCATACGTTGAATTAGTGGATCTTCCTCCTGGAACCAAATCACTAAGTTCTAAATGGGTTTTCAAACGGAAAATGAAAGCAGATGGAACAATTGATAAGTATAAGGCTAGACTAGTTATAAAAGGTTATAGATAGAAGGAAGGCCTTGATTACTTTGATAATTATTCTCCTGTGTCGAGAATAACTTCCATTAGAATGATTCTCGCAATCGCCGCTTTGTGAAATCTTGAAGTACATCAAATGGATGTAAAAACCGCTTTTCTAAATGGAGATCCTGAAGAAGAGATCTACATGGAACAACCAGAAGGTTGCGTAGCTCCAGGTCAGGAAAGGAAAGTTTGTAAGTTGGTGAAGTCTTTATATGGTTTAAAGCAAGCACCAAAACAATAGCATAAGAAATTTGATGATGCCATGATAACTAGTGGTTATCATATCAATGAGTGTGACAAATGTGTTTATGTCAAAACTACAGATGTAGGATATGTAATCTTATGTTTATATGTTGATGATATACTCATTGTGGGAAGCAATGAAAAAATGATAAAAAGTACCAAAGATATGTTAAATTCTAAATTTGACATGAAAGATATGGGACCAACGGATGTAATTTTAGGCATTCGAATTAAACGTTCACCTAACGGTCTCATTTTATCTCAGTCACACTATATGGATAAAATACTTGATAAGTTTAACAAGGGGGATACTGGTATAGCCAGAACCCCGTTAGACATTAGTCAATATTTATCCAAAAATAAAGGTGAAGGCATAAACCAAGTGGAATATGCAAGGGTGATAGGCAGTCTAATGTACCTTTCAAGTTGTACAAAACCTGATATTGCTTTCACAGTAAGCAATTTAAGTAGGTATACCAGTAATCCAGGAGAGATTCATTGGAGGGCTATCGTAAGAATACTGAGGTATTTGAGATATACCCGCAATTATGAACTGCACTATACGACAGATCCTGCAGTGGTGGAAGGATACTCTGATGTCAGCTGGATTGCTGACATTAAAAACTCTAAAAGAACAAGTGGATACGTGTTTACTTTAGGAGGAGGAGCTGTGTCATGAAAATCCTCAAGACAAACGATCATAACCAGATCCACTATGGAAGCTGAGTTTGTAGCTTTGGATAAAGCTGGGGAAGAAGCTGAATGGCTTCGTAATTTCTTGGAGGATATTCCTGAATGGCCAAAACCTGTGCCTGCGATTTACATTCACTACGATAATCAAGCAGCGATTAAAAGAGCACAAAACGTTATGCACAACGGCAAGTCGAGACACATGCGACGTAGACATAATACCGTTGACAACTGATCTCAACGGGAGTTATCTCTATTGACTTTGTAGGGTTAAAGGATAACATTGTGGATCCGCTAACCAAAGGTTTAAATCGAGATCAGGTTGTTAAGGCATCAAAAGGAATGAGACTGAAGCCTATGAATATTTAAGGAGCTATGTGAAAGAAAACCCAACCTTGTTGACTGGAGATCCCAAGATCTAGGTTCAATGGGACAACCTAATTGTATAGACCTTGTTAGTCACTGTGGGGGGTTCACCCCGTATCCATTCCTATGATGTAAACAGTGATAAAATGTGATAAGGTTAAGCTATACTTTTAATGACTCTTTGTGCGTCAAGGATTGAGCAAAAGAGGTCACCTATGTTAGAGTGAAGTGGGGTCACTTCAAGGAGGCTAATGGAGCTTAGCTCTCTGAAACTCTTGCAAAACCAGGCGATGTCCATGACCATAACGGACATAACCATGAGAACCAAAAGACGTGTTATGTTGATATTTGTGTGCAGTATGTTATCGTTTACACAAACGGCAGAATAGTTCAAGGACATCGCGTCTACTAGTCAGCCAGTAAAGTAAATATACTTGCATAAGGGAAGGTTCAAAGGTTGAAGCCTACCTATCCTATGCAGATATCGACTGTAGAGTTTTATCACCACTTCGAATTTTGAAAATTCCGAAACGCTTTCAATTTTCATTCATGTGGGGGATTGTTGGATATATGGCATTAATAAATGATTATTTGTTAAATTTGAGCGTAATAATTTAACGGAAAAATGACGGTATATTATACGCTCAAATTGGATTAAATGGTGAATGAGAAATTGAAACTCAAAGTGAGTTAGGGACAAAGAATTATTGGACAATGGGTGGAGGGGACGTAAATCCCACCTCCAAAAGTGACTTGAAAGTTGGACCAAAAATCTATTTGTTTATAGATGTGATGTGGCCCACGTTCTGTCAATTCAAATTGTCTACAACTTAATAGTAATATATTTCTGAAATTTCTCATTTATTTCCATTCTTTCAGTTTTGATAAACTGATTGATTGATTGGTTATAAAGGCTTTTTACTTCTCTTTGTTCAGTTTACAAAAAACTGACCATTTAAGTGGATTAAATAGCCTTCATGATCATTTATTTTGCCATTTATGCTCTACTCCCTGGCCTGCCTATAAAAGCAGCTTTTGTTCACTTTGTTTTCTACCCCGAAAAATCACTTAAAATATTTTGCTCTCCATTCTACTTTCGCAAGAAATTTCAGAAGTTTTCCTTTATTTTTCCGTTCTTAGGCAGGCTACTAGTTTAGGTTCCGGTGATAAGATTCTGCCTCGGTTGTGTTCGCCGTTGTATCCTGGAAGACGACTGCCTACGCAGACTATAATCGTATTAAGGAGACTGTTTATACATGCCTCGATTAATTTATTTTTCCTACTTCGATATTCCAATTAAGGTTTATATTTCTCTATTATTTTTTTATTATTAATTTAATTACAGTTTATATTGTAATTTTATTTGCTGTAATTTATTTCCTTATGCAATTTCTATTCAATTGTTTATTTAAATAATAGTTTATTTATTTAATTATTTATTTTTCCGACTAACGGATCTAACACAATGTACTTTGTGTGTTGATGTTGGACTGGATTGCTAGATAAGTAAATTGCACTAACATTATCGCAGTATACCAAAGTAGCTTTAATTATAAGATAGTGAAGTTCTAATAAAAGATTTTGTAGCCAACAAGATTTTGAAACAACATTAGCTACTCCCGATAATTAGCCTCGGCATTGGATCAAGATAAAGTTGGTTGCCGCTTAGAGGACCAAGAGATCAAATTGTCACTTAAGAAGACATAATAACTAGATGTAGATCAGTGTGTGTCTGGACACTTGCCCTAATTTGTATCGGTGTAAGAGACCAATTTACTTATTGTAGATTTTGTGAGATGAAGTCCATAATAAAGGGTGCATTGAATGTAACGGAGAATGCGTTTAAGAGCATTCATGTGGACATCCTTGGGGTTATGCATATGCAAGCATATTTGTTGGATATGAGATGTCTGGGCGGGTGAAGGTGAGTTATTGCAAAGCTCCTGCGAGATTGTGATACAGTGTAGGATCGGTAAAGGGGATACCATTTGAGTTACTAACTTTTGATTTTGTATCAACTGGAGTAGCAATTGATTTGCATGATATCATTCCTACACGATTGAGGATTTCCTTGGCATATTTGTGTTGACATAAGAACATTCTAGTAGAGTGTCTAGTGATTGCAATTTCCAAGAATGAGCTAAGAGGACCTAAATCTTTCATAGCAAATTCATTGGCTAAAAGAGACATGATGGTAGTACGAAGGTAATTCGAAGATGTAGTAAAAATTATGTCATCCATATAGAGAATAATATAAGTAATGTTAGTGCTTTTTTTTTTAAATAAAACAAAGAGTGGTCATATTTGCTATGAGTAAAACCAATTGATGAGACAAAGTCAGTAAACCATTGATACCACGTTTGAGAAGACATACATAATCTGGATGAGTTAGATCATGAAATCCCATGGTATCACGACCCAAAATTGAAGGTTGAAATTGGCGTGTGACAAGACCGAAGTTTGATTACACTGACCTTTATAAAAAATAAATAACTAGAATGGAAATATATAGAAATTAGTATGTAAAAATTTCTTTAAATTTACAAATACAAATGGAAATTTTTTTTTTTACAATCGAGAAATCAATCTAAAACAAAAATCTAACAAGACTAAACAAAACTAACTAACTCGACTCGACTGCTCGGCTCAAGAAGAAAGAATTTTGAGCTTCACCGCAGCGGAATATCGAAAATCTGCAAAATAATCTATATGGATGTGAGCGTTATATATAGGTGCTTAGTAAATTCATAAATAGTAGGGAAACACTTCTATAAATAATAGTAAAAAGCAAATAATTCAATCACAAACAATTCCAAACATGTTGGTGTGTCGGGCCCACCAATTTTTTGAATATTCTCCCACCCTTATTCCACCTCAAAAATCAAAATATATATAACAAGCATCATCCTTATTTCTACCATAAGCGTCAAGAAGGCCTTTGCCTTTATTACTAGCATAAATAAAAAGCAAACAAGAATCAAGCATCTCCTCAGTCTAGCATTCTCTATCCCCATATGACACATCATAGCACAACACAAAAATTATCATGTTTAAATAATCAACAAAGATTTATTCAAATACACACATTTTTCTGTCTCCTAATCACATGCAGACTTGGGTAAAGAAACAATATTATATATAAGGAAGTAGAAAGGAAATATATACGGAGGGCTTATATATATATAGGTTAGCAAATAGCATACCACAAATAATCAAATGCACCCATGGAATTTACCTCGAAATCTGAAAGAGAAACAGCCATTAGTTTCAAATAACACGAAGAAGGATAACCACCTAATAACAAATAAAGAATTATCGACACCCCCTAAGATAAAACGGATATACATGCTCATGAATATGAGTAGATAAAATCAAACAATTTCAAAACCAATAATCAAATTATTCAAATACATATCAATAAATAACATTAAATTTAGAAATAACTTAAAATAAACTACTACCATTTAATTTAAAATACTAAAAACAACCTCACTAAATTGTACGGAAACTCAAATTAACTCACTTCTACAAAATAGTGAGATATCGCAAAAATCATATTTGAATAAAACTCAACTTAAATAAAATATAATTTGAAACTGAATTTAGTACTAAAATTCTTATTTTAAAAGTTAACCAATTTTTGTCAAAACACTACTTTAGAAAGTGAATTTTAAAAAATATGTGTTTTATCAATAAAGACTCATGCAACAGCATCTATTTTAAAAATTCATAGTAAATAAATTAGTCATTCAAAAATTCTAAGATTTTAATAGGAACAAGTTCCATATCTCATTAAATTTACCCTGAATTTTCAGAATTTTTGACGACTTATAAATCTATCAAATTAATTTTGCAAACTACAGATATTCAACTAACAGCAATTGAGAAAATAAATAATTTTGAAAATAAAAACACCTTAAGAAGGTTTAAAAATATTTTTAGTAGAAAATGGACTTATAGTCGAATAAGATATAAAAATTTCAGATTTAAATTATTTTTCTAGAATTAATTAAAAATCTCAAAAGTTACATTACAAACACCAATTATAGAAGAAATAGTTTTTAACAAATGATTAAATCGTAAAAACTTCAATTGAATAGAAAATACCCAAATTGAAATAATAAGAACCCCAAATAGTCAATTCCTAACTATTTTCAATGGTTAATTTGATCCCAACACAAATCAAAAGTCAAAACCCCCAAATTTTATTGTCAAATCTCTAATTTCAAAATTTTTTTATTAGAACACTACAATTAATCTAAAATCAATTCAAATAAATCAATAATATGCATCTCTAATCATTCTTATATGATCCTAATAATAATTAATAATGAAAAAATGAAGATTTAAAAGAGGAAGAATAAAAACCTCAAGAAAGCTTCAAAGATTCAAAACTAGTTGTTGTAAACTTGCTCCAAACCCAATTAATACGGATTGTACACTCAAACTCACAACTCAACCATCTCTTTTTTTTTACTTAATTTCTTTTAGGTTTCTATACCAAATATTGTTTTTTGTAGTTTAACATGCAGCAGCCCAGCTGTTTCAAATTCTAAGAATCACGGAACTCAGTTTCCGTTTAGGTTTAAGATTTTGTTTTGTTTTTTATGTGTTTTTTTTATCATTTTTATTTAAGTTGATTAAATTATTTTTTATATGGAATAGAATTAAATATAATTTAAAATGCTAAAATTAACCACCAAATTAAATAATTTAAAAATAATATATTTAATAATTATTATTCGCAAAAATAGTACTTAACTAATAATTTTTTTTAATAAAATACATAAATACTCTAAAATGACTAAAGACTCCAAAATTTAAAAATACAATATTATAATCAAAACAATCTTCTTGTCATCATGAGTACCATATAGACATCCAACATAGCAATTTGCATCAAAATAAAATATAAGAATTCAAAATGACAATTTTGCCCCTAAGGTGTAAAACTATCATTTTGCCCTTATTCTCAAAATCTTCAAAACCAAGGGTTTCATACATGGGTTGATGCATATAGACAGTCTCATAAAGTGTGCCATGTAGAAAGGTCTTTTTGACATTGAGTTGATGAATGGGTCATGACTTAGATAAAGCCAAGCTTAGAACAGTTTTGATGGTAGCCAGTTTGACTATTGGGCTAAAGGTTTCAGCACAATCCACGTCAACCTATTGAGTAGTCCTATTACCTACAAGACGGGCTTTATGCCTCTCAAAATCATTATTAGAGTTATATTTTAGACGAAAAATCCACATAGAACGAATAACATTGGCATTAGAAGGATGATGCACTAACTCCCATGTATTATTAATAAGAGCATCGTATTCATCGAGTATAGCATTTTTCCAATTTGGGTTGGTGAAGGCTTGTTTGGGATTTTTAAGAATCAGTGATGGTTCGATAGAGGCTGAAAGTTTAAGGGGATATTTTGGTTTGAAAATACCATGCATAGCTCAGGTTGTCATAGTTTATTGAGGGGCTATAGTTATTAGACCTGTTGAAAACTGTGTATAAGGTAATATAGGCGACGAGGCTGGGGTGTGATGTGTTGAGGTAAGCCTGGTTGGTAAAGAGAGAGGAGATGTAGGAATGACTTATGTAGGTGGTGTGTTGAGTGGTATAGGGGTAAGAGGCTGGTATATTTAAGGGAGGAGAATGGGATTAATGTCGTTGTCAAGGAATTGATATGTGAGAGGAGAAGGTTAATGTTGTTTGGAGAATGGAAATATTATTTCATTGAAAATGACATGGCGATAAATAATGATTTTTCTTGTGTCAGGATCATAGCACTTGTAACTCCGATGATTTGATAGGTAACCCAAGAAAATGCATAGAGTTGAACCAGGTTGTAGTTTGTGAATTGTGGTAATGCGAAAGAGCAGATAACAAAGACAACAGAATGTTTTTAGGTGATCATAGGTAGGGTTTCTATTATAGAAAATTTGTGTTGGGGATTTGTTGTTGAGTATTTTATGAGGGAGAATGTTCAAAAGATATGTGACCATAGTAAGAGCATGATGCCAAAAGGATGGGGGAACAAAAGCATGAGTAAAAAGGGTATGGATCATATTGTTGATGGTTCAAATTTGAAGATCAACTTTGCCATTTTGAGGAGAGGTATGAGGGCAAGAAAAAAAGAAAGACAAGACCATTTAACTAACAAAATTGTTCGAATTTAGTGTTTGCAAATTCGTTTCCATTGTCACATTGAAAATATTTAATCTTTTTCTGAAATTGTGTTTGAATAAGAGTACTAAAAATATTTGAAAATTGCAAACACTTGAGATTTATGACCAATAGGAAAAGTCCATAGAAAATTAGAGAAATCATCTAAAAATAATACATAATAGCGATGTCTAACTGTGCTTAATATGGGAGAGGTCCATAAATCATTGTGTTTGAGATTGAAAGGCAATAAAGTAGTATTGGATGAAGCATAAAATAGAAGTTTGACATGTTTTTCCCACACATAAGATTCACATATAATAGATGAATATAAACGGGACTTTGAGCTTCCGGAGTTACAACATTCTCCTGTTCAGTTCTTCTATTTTGCACATTAATTCCTTTCAGCCTGGAATCTATATCTTCATTGTTTACTATTACCTCTTCACGGGACTTATTAACAGAAACTTCATCATTCGATTGTTTCTTCTGTATGCCTGGTATTTGTGTCGTACTAATCACCAACTTTCTTTTTACAGAACTAGATTCAACTACTCCTTTTTGGGCCTGTTTTCTCAATGGTGAAGCCTTGATAGCATTAGAGTATGAAAAATGTTGAATTCCAAACAAATCAATGTTCTCATATGAAGGGTAATACTTGACAGAATAACCACAAACATCGCATCCATAACAAAATAATGGAAGCCCTTCACATTTCAAAGATACCCATATTACTCCACTAGGAACACTCATCATTGAACCATGAATAAGAGGCTTCTCCAAATCAAGTTCAACGTGGAACTAAATGAATTTGGATAAATTCCCAACACTTTCTTCATCCCAACTCAGAAAAGATCCCAATTTATGAGAAATCCGCCTATCCACGTCCTCTTTCATGAAATTAATCGACAAGTCATATGCCCTAACCCAGAATAAGCATTTGGAAAAATCAAATGATGTTGCTTGTTCATTGCCAGAAACCTTTTTCAGAGAGAGCAAGTGTTTGTCAAAATGCCGCGGGCAATTCTTTAGAATAGATTCCATATCATTCCAACACTAAAAATGGAAAAGATATACATCTTTGCCCCACTTCCTTGCCGACACTACATGTCTCGTTTGCCATGCTTTAACCATGGTTTCCTTTAATGCAAATTTATTATAGGGTCTATCTGTGATTAGCCATCCAACCAAATAAAAATGGGAACTCGCAATCATTTCATTAGGTGCCAAATCAAGTAAATCCAATGCTTCTGATTCTATCTCCATTAATTCCAACGATCACCCATTGTGCCAGCAAAATCACAGTCAGAACTAAATGTTTCTAGAAATGGACCTCGTGAAACGATTGAAAGGTGCCTACAATCAAAACCAAAGACAAAAGTGAGATGAAGGAAAGGTTTGGGTGAGGAATTGGTTCGGAAAGGTAAAACAATCATAGAAATCCATCGAAGATGGCAACTAGAGCATAAAAAATACAAAACCCTAGCCTCCATGGAGAAAACCCTAACCCTCATGGAGAGGTAACTCTTATAAAATTATTTAAAAATATTAATTATAATGATAAATTATCAATAAAGAAAATCGGAGAACAAGGGTGGTGCAATGAAAGTTGGCCCATTACTACCCATTTGGTGTGGGTTTGATTCCCACTAACTCGCTAATTCAACTAAGTTAAAAAAAAATAAAGAAAATCAAGTCAAATCTTATAAATTGGAATAAAACATACTTCAAATCCGTACTAAAAAGAAATTATAAGTTAATGGAAAAGGAGTTGAAAATTTTAAATGATATTTTTAAAATTACAATGAAATAAGAATCAACCACTTAAATATCACTTGTCTTGCACCTTGATCTTTGATATTTATTTTAAAGTTCTTCAAAAATTCAATGTGTATAAAATTTAGAACTTTGGCAATCAAATAATAGAGATTGATATATACTTGGAGTTTAACACAAAATGTCTCCTAATTTGAAAATATTTAAGTCAATTATGCAAATGAGATACTACAAATTTTGGATAAAACAGAAGCATGCTAAATGAAACACAATAATACATTTGCTCTTATTCTGAGCATCACTAATTATTGGATTGTGGCACAAGTGTGTTTCGAATGACAACACAAAAATTTTCTCAAAACTAAAACACCAAAATCAAATAAAATAAATAACACTATCATAAAGTCTATAATATAGTAAAAGATAGGGTGGATTATGACAGTATAGATATATATCAAAAGTTGAGGCACTAATATATACAACTTCAACTGTCTGGACACAAATTTTTGCTTTCTTAAAGCTAATATCGCATGGTGTCGTTTTGGTCCCCTACCAATCTTTCCAAGTTAGTCGCACCTCATCATCAAAGGCAGTATCCAATATCTTTTTCAATTAAAATTAAAATTTTAATGGTAACAATTGATTTTATGAACGAAATATTTTCACAATTTCATATAAAAGATAAATTTATCATAATCACTTATATTAACTTCCCCACAATCGCTGATCTTAAGCTCAAGAGAGCAACCTAGTAGTAAGGCATCTCTTTATTGGGACCTGAAGGCCTGAGTTCGAGACTTATCAATCATTTTCCTTAAATCTCCTAAGTAGAGTAGAGTATCTATGTAAAAAAAAAAAATCGCTCATCTTCCTTTTTTTTTTCTCCTACTCAACAGATCAGGTAACTCTTTTTTTTTTTTTGCTATAGTAGAATTATCTTTTCATTCAATACGAAATTAGTGCTAACATTGTATTTGATAAGAATCGAAGTAGAGATCTTCACATTGTCCAATCTTTGTGGAATGTGAGATGATCAATCAAGCCACACCCGGATTATCTTTTACTTCCATTTTTGGATTGTTATGTAAAATTTCCGTTGATGGCGGCTTTTATATTTTTTGTTTTATTCTAATTTTTTCTTTAATAATTAAATTTGTGCTTGTTTTGGTTATCGTTAGCTATCTTTTTTTTCTTTATTTTCTTTAGTTTTATTTTTTTTAATATATTTAAATTTTTATTTGTTTAGGTTTATATAAGATTTTGGAAGTTTATCATAAAAATGTTTATCATGGATACCTCTTTTTCTTTGTTTTTTATTATTTTATTTTATTTTTATCTTTTTTTAAAATAAATATTTTTTTAGGTTATATTTGAGATCACAATCCTTACATTTTGGAGATTTTTGTTCGTCTATTCATTTTGATTTTAATTCCTCTTTATTATATTTATAATGTTGAATTATTTTATGATCGGGGTCCAGCAAAGTTGGTAAACAACATGTTCTCGTGTGAAAAAAAAAAAGAGTTTAATCATTTTATTTGTATTTCGTTGATTTGATTATTTTATTTATTGAGAATAGGTTGAATATAAGTAGAAATTTGTTCTATATATTTGAACAATGATTTAAAATTGACTTATGAGACTTGTTTATAAAAAACTTGATCGTAAAGTAGTGTTGCCACTTAAAAAGGATTAGCAAGTCTAACAGTGGCTCTTTATAAAGGTGTAGGGTAATCCCACTAATAGTAGTTCTTTATAAAGGTGTAAGGTAATCCCACATTGATTAAATAAAAAAAAAATAAAATGAAACACTTGTAATAAATTGATGACTAATAGCTCTTACAGCTCAGATTCTTTATGCTCCCAACAGCCTTTGAGTGAAGTAAATTGAAAACATTTTAGCTTATAATTCCCATCGAATAATAATCACAAATGTGTAATAAATTTATAATTGAAAAAAGTGTGTTCTTAGTATAAGTCAATTGATTTTGTATGAAATGTGTTTTATCATTCAATCGCGATAAACCCACATGTATGCATAGGCCCATAGACTCTAACACATATAATTGGGCTTTTGATTGTAAAAATGTTAGTGGGTGTGCACAGGGGCGGGACCGCATGGTAAGGTTGAAGGAAGCATTGTGGTGGAGAGAAAATAAGATAGAAGGAGGAGAGATGAGGGATAAGGAAGCCATGGATTTATTATTTAGCCATTATCTTGCTCTTTTCTCCAATCGGCGTCTATCTGGAAGGATAGGGAGGCTAGATGGAAAAGCAATAGGAACAAGCTCAGGAGACGTGGGTTCAAGATTATTTGGTGTCAATAAAATTGAAACATTAATTCCTTTTAAGAGTATGAGTTGTGTGAACACAAAGTGTAAAAAAATATCGGCGTCTATCTCGGTAATATCATAGGAAGACAAACTAAAAGTATGTATATTTTAATTTTTTCACTAATAAAAAGCATTATCCTATAATATATTAAATCTACAATTTGAAGTTTGCGTTTTATTTCCATTAAATGAAATGCTCTAATTTCCCACTACCCAAACATTATGTGACAAAATCCATTCAACTTTCAATTATTAAAAAAAAAAAAAAATCAATAAACCATACCCAACGTATCACGAAATCATCATCATGAAAAATGAAACAACAAACAAAGTATAACAAAATGAAGATTTAAGGCCTCATTAAAGTCAAGTACAGAAAAAAAAAAAATCCAAAAAATAGGCCTAATTAAAGACAAAAAAAAGGAAAAATACAAATAAACTAATCCAACTATTTCTTTAGTAGGGAAGGGAATTCGAATCCCAATTATAATACATCATAAATCGGGTTAAGCCTTCGAGTTTATTTATTTATTGGCATAGTTATAATGGGAAAGGAGAAATCATGAGAATTAAATCCGATATCTCAAAATCTTAGTAATGAGTTTTACACTTTAACCATTAGGTCACTCTTTATTTTCGGAAAAAGAAACTATGTGTTGCTTAAAAAAGGATAAAATTTGATGAGAGACTTGAAGAGCATTCTCGTGCTGGATAAAATGGTGGCCATCAATCACAACTACTTCAATGTTAGGTACAAAATTCTTCAATATATCTCCCTTAATGTAGTCTTTAGTCCCAAATGATAAATACCCCACATCCTTATCTCCAATTATCAATTTTGTTGGCACTCTTATTTTTTCTCCTTGCCATGCTGCTAGAAGCTCCCAATTCCTACCATAAATTTTTGACTTTTTAGTGCTTAATAATCCTTTCAATTCTGTTAATTAATTGAATAATACTACTCATTTCATATTACTACTTCTTTTTCAATGACAATTATTACGCCTATCCCATGTCTACTCCATATTCATCAAAATTCTTAGGTACCCTAAGAAATATCTAGAAATGGATGGACACCAATAAAAAAATCACAAAACAAATAAAATAAAATAAAATAAAAGACAAAAATGTTGATACATGTTGAAAATAAATTGATACATAGTGTCTAATTTCTATTCGGTAACAGTCTTAAAATAGTTTTTAGTATTTTTAAGGAAGCAGTTAGCGCATATGGTAAAGATCTTTTTCCCCACTTGCGCAGCGCAGGTTCGAAATGGGATGAAGTTAAATAATTAACTCCCTAGATGTATGAGTATTAACTATGACAAAAAAAAAAATTTAGTATTTTTTTTTGATTTTGCACGCAAAAATATTTTTAGTGTCTTTTATAAAAAATCGACCTTTTAAATTTTCATTTTTTTTAACATCTATTAAAAACTATTCAAACTCTTGAATTTTATTTTAAAAAAATTACTTTCACCAGACAAACCCGTAATACGAAAAATTGAATACGTAAATCCTAAATCCCAAAATTGATTATATTAATATAAATGAAAAAAAAAAAATCTTACATGTCCATAGCACGGTAGTAGTTGAGGGCGCCTGTGAAACCGGTTTTCTGGAACTTGGAAGCAGCATATTGGAGTTGTTCTTCTGTAATCCAAGAAGGCAAAGAAGAAGGAGTCTCAAGAAAATCTATAATCTCAACTCCTGGAGGTGCTGCTATAAGATCTGGAGCGTTGATTATTAAGAACTTCTTCAATATCGTTAGTGAGTCATATTTGGAGAATGATTTTTCTGCTCTTCCATGTTCCTGTAGTGGTTCAATATTTTTCAATTTGTGGATAATCCTAAATTATTTCAAAATTACTGCATAGAAATGAGAAATCTTAGGGCAAGTTGTTTAATAAACTAGGGACTATACTAATTTTGATTGGAAAGCAACATATAAATTGAAACCCTTTCTGAAATAAAATTAATGATAATCTTAATGGGTGCGAGCATTTTATAAAATGTCACTAAAAGCAATTATAATTATTTCAGAAATAATTAATGAGCAACTAAACAAATAAAGCATAGGAAAGAGCAAAAGAAAAGAGGTAACCTGAAATTGGAGAATATAGAAGCCAGGTCCAAATTTAGCAAAGTGGTGAGAAGGTGGGGATTGTGGAGAACGTGGGCGGTAGGGGACGCCTAAATTGACAAGTGCCTTAACTCTATCACCCCTTAAAAGGCATAGATGCCATGCCACTTCTGCTCCCCAGTCATGCCCTACTACTAATGCCTGCACTCATCATCATATCACGTTTTTATCTCATTAATATTAATATTTTTTAAAAATAAATAATACTCATATGGGAAAGGTTTAATCGTTTGCATAGAGAAATATATTGTAAGTTGTTTACTTATATTGATTGTGGTATTTTTATAATGTTCAAATTATTTATACAACTTTTTATGGTCTCAAAAGAGAAATTGTAAAGCAAATTAATTTGCGAGACATCTCTCTACGTGAGAGATGTAGCCGCATCCCATACTTATATTTAATTGCCTTCCAAGTTGTGTACATTGGTGATGTTTGGCATAAGGTTAACTAGAGTTTTAAAGATTACAATTTGGATGTATTTATCGAATAGTAACAATTTTTGTTTCTCCATCACCGGCTACATTTTTTAATTTTACAAGAGTAACGTTTAACCTTTCATTTGTTAATTTTATACCAAACACCTATAAAATAGTATTAAAGTTTGTTTTAACTGCTTAATTAATGTTTCATAAAGGTTAATTTCTTAATTTTTAGAGCTTTTGTACACATTTAGTGAAAATAGTTTAGTAGATATTCATAAAATTAAACACTACATAAACTCTCTGTGCTTTGCAAAACACACCCTAAATGTTACTCCTCCTGTTCAATTTATACATTGGTGGACTTGGCATTCGTTAAGTGTGAACTTGAGCCCATCCTTAATTTTTTTTTAAAAAAAAAAATTAAACGGTATGTTGTCTTTAACCAAGTGTACTTAGCCCATATAAGAAATATATATATAATATAAAGATATAACTGATAAATTGCACAAATAAACAGTTGATATCCGCGGCACACTACTTTTCTCCAATTTAGGAATTTATCCTGCATTGCAGCCATATAAAAAGCTACAGCCATCTAAAAAGCAAAAGGAAAAATGTTGTATATTTGACATTGCTTCCACGAATCTAAAAAAAAATTACGATTATTTTTTTTTATTGAATTTAATTTTGGCATCTTTCATTTTCTAATTTCAGTTTTATTATTTTTAAACTCAATTTGAATTTATATCTTACTTTCCAATTCCATGGAGTTCAATTTTTTACTTTAATTAATTCAATTCTAAAATTAAATTGTAAAACCAATGTATAATAGTTTTTTTTTATTAATTTGAATTTTTCTTTGTTTTTTTAAATTTTGAATATGATTATGATATATTAATACTTAGATATTTATGATAAATTTAGTTGAAATATGAATTTTTTTAAAAATTTTAATTTTATATATGGATGTGTGCTAAACTTCTTTAGTATTCTTTAGTATTGAATATACGATGATTTCAGAATATAAAAAATTGTTGAGTTGCATTGTAATTATGAATACTGAAAATTTATTATTATATTTTTTTAGTTATTATATTAATTTAATTTCGTCCACCATGTATATATTTTTTAGGTCTACCACTAAATTTTTATAGAGAAAGTTTACTATTTTTTTATGTGTTTAATTTTATATTTTCAGATCAATTATTTCTTATTTTAATATGTAAATCTGTTGATTTCTTTATTTGGATGATATTTTACAATTAATTAAAAATGATATGCTATTAGTGAATGTTTGATCCAAAATATAAAGTTAAACATAAAAAAAAAATAAGTCAATTTTTTTTGTATAAATTGAAGGGATGGAGTATAATAAATTGTTTAGCAAAGATTAAAGTTCGAAGATATCAAGTCAAGCTCTTAATCAAAATTCAATACTACTCTAAGGCATTTATTGTTCACCATTAAATACTAAAAAAGAAAAAGAACCTGTTTGCAGCAAAGCTCATCAAGAAGGCCAATCAAGTCTCCAACAGTATGAAAAATAGTATAAGAAGATGGGTGTTGAGGACAATCGGTGTCTCCATAACCACGCATATCAGGTGCAACCACATGGTAACCATGTGCAGCCAGGTAGTTAATCTGGTGAATCCAACATGACCATAGCTCAGGAAACCCATGAACAAGGAGAACCAAAGGACCTTCTCCTTTTTCTGCTATGTGCATATATATTCCATTTGTATAGATCTTCCTATGCTTTATT
>CATIWJ010089174.1:0-13545 GCA_949640765.1 Croton laevigatus | reverse complement strand
AAAAAAAGCCACGTAAGCAATATTACCGGCTCCCACCGAGAAACGGGTAAAATCGTTTTCTTTGCAAATTTATTCAAAGGTCAGGTATTTTTGTGAAAGAATTTAAAGTTTAGGTACCGCAGTGAAAGAACCCCCAAAGTTCAGGTATTTTCAATATAATTGACCCGAGTCTATTTAATTAATATAAAAAGAAATATTAATATTAATTAAGAGTTTTTCTTTTTTAAGGATGATTCATGTTGAAGAAATTTTGAGAAGTTAAAAAGATGATTTCCTAATTATAATTCTTTTGAAAATTTTAATTTAATAAAAAAAATATATTATTAAGAGTAATTGTTTTAGGAATTTTTAGAGTAATTTGGGATAAAATAAAGAAAAAATTATAATTTTATCTCTATATTCTTATTCCTATATTTTTTGAAATATACTTTCTTATCCATCAATTTTCATTCCATAAGATAAAAACTTTCTTCTGTTAACTTAACACCTATTTTCTGTTAATTTTCTTACAAAATCACATAATTATCCTTTGTTGTTTGAGAACCAAACAAAAATTTTACCTTTATGATTACTTTCTGTTGTTTGACGACCAAACAATAATTTTACCTTCTTCTACCTCTAGTCAAAGATCAACTTGGTAATTCACCTCCCAAACTTCAGCTTTTTCTCAAACCATCAAACGAAGGTATTCTTTAGAACTCTTTCATTTGTACGAATTCAAATATGCTGTTATTTTGAATGAATGGTACATATTGTTGTTGGAAAATGTCTAAAACCGATCGACATCCCTAAAGCCTGGTTGCCGGAATTCACGATAAAATTGACCATTTTTTACATGAAAATGTCAATCTTGGTGAAAGGACATCAATAGCGTTTTTAAATTAGGCAAAAAACTACCGAAAACATGTGAAATCACACCAAAATCATGTAACCAGACTAAAACATTTCGACCTAACTAATTATCCACCCTTAGGCTGCTATTCTATGTGTTTTGGTGACTAAGATACTTTCTGACTCACAGAATTACTTCCTGTGGTGAAAATTTGTGGTGAAAGTGATGGTTGTAGCGTGTTTGAAGGCCCTGATTTTTAATTTCTCTTTTCCTTTTTATTTTATTTTATTGTAATTGAAATTGTAATACTTACATTTTAGTACTTATATTTTTTGAAGGATAATTAATTAAGTACATATTAATTAAAGGATATTTATGTCAGGAAATTAATTGAAAATTGGTGTTAGTTAACAGAAAGACAATTTTTTTTGACAAATTCAAAATCTAGGGATAAAAAAGTCTAATTTTTTAAAAAAATATAAATAAAAATTACAAATTAAGTGAAAACACGAGAATAAAATTATAGTTTTGCCTCAAATACCATGACTATGAAAGGAATGATAAAATCATCAAACAGGGGAGGGGGTACAATTATGCATTTTTTTTTTTTTTTTTCAAATGAAAGACAAAATCAAAAATTATATAAGGACAATATAAAACTCTTTCCTTCTCACATATATAGTTATAGATATACGAATTTCTATCTATATTTGACTGCATTGAATTTGAATCTACATTTTTTCCAATATATTTCCGTATTCCAATTATTAAAATGAAAATTGATGAAATATAATAAAAAAAAATTATCATTTTAGAAAATAAATCGGATAAGATAATAATAATAATAATAATAATAAGATGATTTAGGAGAAAAAATAAACAATAACTTTTGTATATTATTTGGAGAGTTTGATACCTAATAGGTTTATAATTTCTAATTTATCGTTTTGTTTTCCTAACTGATTATTTTTTATATCAAATAAATCTTATCATAAAATTTTTAAAAATGGAAAATTTATTTATATATCAACTTAATAGAGTTTTTTTTCATCAAATATTAAATAAGATTTTTTTTATTATTTTCAGTAAAAAATAAAGGAGGTTAGTAATAATAATCCAATTTTTTAAAAACATTCCATTTAATTCATATCCAACTTCTATACCTAAATAAAAGAAGGGAAAACGAAAAAAGTAAAAGCGTGCATGATACATCATGAGCCGTCGGTCCACACCCTATCTTTAATAGATAAGGAAAGATGGGGACAGTATTCATCAAACGGTAGCCATCCATCGAGTTCTACCATGTAACACTTGAAAATAACAACCCCTTCTTAACCGTTTGATTGACATACGACAATTAGGCCTTATAAAAAAACTTGACCATTAAAAAGTGGACCTATTGGTGCTTCATTTAAGGGGCAACTGTTGACATGTGGCAATAAGGTACGTGCCCTTAGCTGGCATTTTGTTAATGTAAAGTGCTTTATTTACTTGAGTTAAGAGCACTCTCTGAACCAGTCAACCAAAAAAGCAGCAATGCTTCAATGAGATTTCGCATTTTATCCCTTTTTTTTCACTTTTAGCTAATCTTTCTTTTGTAATGGTTTTTTTTTTTTTGATTGATTGTTTGTTAGGATGTTATTTGATTTTTATTCTTATTCATGTCTCTTAGTGATGACTCCCTTCACTTCAAGTACCTAATTTTGTTTTTTCCCCAATCATTAATTTGGTTTTATCACAATATTATTATACATGTTAATTTTTTATAGGCATAATACATAAATATGCCCCCTAACATTTGTAAAAATTTCCTAGTGGCACCTATCATTTACATTTGACCTATTATACCCCTAAATTATTCAAAAGTGACCTCTCATACCACTGTCATGTTACCTTTAAGAAAAATTACCAAAATTGTCCCTCACTCTCTTTTTTCCTCAAGCCCCAACAATGGCATAAAGAGTAATTGGATAATTTTTGAACCTAAAAGTTAACTGCCAAATTTCGGCGCTAAAACATCCAAGTGAGCATATTAAATAAAAACTCTCAAAATAAGGATTCCAAAATATGCCTTCAAATCTGTTGTTCCATCGCTGTATAGCCTCGTAAAATGGAAATGAAATTTCAGGTTGTTTTAACCCATTTATCTAACTCGTTTCAAACTCAACAATTTGGCTACCTATCGTGTAAAATACCGATATGAATGGAAAGATATCGTCGAGAGGAGTCGAACGATGGTCTTGGATTTGAAAATAGACAATCAAGGAGCTAAAAGTAGTGTAAAAATGAAAAAAGAAAATGTCAAAACATTTTAAAAAATAAAGTCTCTTTTTCATTTTTTATACTACTTTAGCGCTAGTCATTGGTTTTCAAATCCAAAACTATCTTTCGACTCCTCTTGACGATATCTTCCTAGTTGTATGGTATTTTGCAAGATAAGTAGTCGAGAGTTGAGTTTGAAACAGGTCAAATAAATGAGTCAAAAAAACCCGAAATTTCATTTTAATTTTACAAGGCTTTACGATGGTGGGATAATGAATTTGAAAGCATATTTGAAATCCTCGTTGTGAGAGCTTTCATTTGATATGCTCACTTTGATATTTTTTGGAGCTTAAGGAAGAAGGAGAGTGAGGGACCATTTCGGTAATTTTTCAAAAACCATTTGGGTAATTTCCTTAAGGATGGAGTGGTTGGGCATGAGATGTTACTTTTTGATAGTTTAGGGGCACAACAAGTCAAATGCAAACAATATGGCGCCATCAAGAAATTCTTGCAAACTTTAGGGGCATACTTATGTATTAGGGGATTTTTTATAATACATGAGACTTATTTTAGATTCGGCTAAATTCACAAATTCACCCTTGAACTTTATGTTTTTTCTTAATGGAAGTCTGAATTTGCGAATGATCATTTAAACACTTTAACTTACACAAATGATCTATTAGACATTTGAACTTATATACAAGTGATTATTTAAACACCTAAACTTGTAAAAATTTAAGTAAACTCACACTTTGTCACACGTGTCTTTATTGCTTGGATAAAGTGTCTAATATGCTATTTGTGTAAAATTTTGATGTCTAATAGGTCACTCGTGCAAAATTTAGGTGTCTAATATGTTACTTACAAAGTTTAGGAATCCATTGAAAAAACGTATAAAATTTGGGAGTGAAATTATGTATTTAGCCTTTTAGATTTGATAGGAGAATATTTATGCTCATAATTATCTCATTGACATACTTATTCAAATAATTCACACACACACACACACAAGTCAAAAAGAGATATTTTTCTACTAATTTTCCATGTGGAAAAAAGTATTTTTCTATTTCAAACTATAGAAAAAGTTAAATTATTGAGGAAGTATAAATTAAAATAAAAGTTTAGATTTAGTACTACTTGACTTATTTATTTACAGTTTTCTAGAATTTAACCTTTACTTTTTATTTTTGAAAACTTTCGTTTTTATTTAAATATAATAATTTAATTTTTCTTCCCTTATTTTTTTCTGAAAACAACTTTCCTTGAAAAATACGTTTCCCATCGCAGAATAAATAGTTTTAGGTTATGTTTCATTTTTGAATTATAATAAAACTAGATAGTGATTTTTTTTTCTTTTTACTCTCTATATAATAAAAAGTACTCAATGTGTAAATTAATTTTTTTATTTATTAAATTTTATAGTTTCAACATATTTAATATTTCTTTTTTAATAGTAGAGAAAGTGCATATCGGACTCTTATCCTGAAATAAAGGGAAACTGAACTTTTATAGAGGAAGTTAAATTTAGTAAATAAAGTGCCTTTATTATTTTTTAATTAACTCTTTTAATGCATTAAATGACATAATTAATCAATATTAAAGTTCAAAAATAATGTTAACTAATGTTTTGAACCACATGAATTAAAGATAGTACGTAGTTGTTATAACTTTAGTACAATCAATGCTCGAAAAGCACGACTCTTTTGACAAAAACGCAGATTTTGAAGGCTCCTGTAGGACCTCTCATCATGTTTTGTGGCCATGAGTCAAACAATCTATACGTTCTCAATACTTTAATTCAGCTTCTACTTAATTCATTTGTTTGCGTTATAAATTTGAATTCACTAAACAAAGCATAATAATACAGTTCAACTTTGTCAATTGGTTGTGTTGAATTTCGATTGAATCGCAGTGGGAGACAGCAAATACAAAAATTTGTCTCGTAATACAAACTTCATTTACATGATTCAAGTACTAATAAACAGAGAAATAGAAAATATTTAGTATTAATTTACCACAAACGGTTCAAATATATTGTGTCTAATAGGACTCGTGATAGAAAAATTGTAAAATAATTTTAGGGAGCGTTTAGCATGAGTAATCAAGAAAGAAAATGGAAATAAAATAGGCCGATTCTCTTATTTTATGGCTTTTTTCAAAAGTTTTATACATTGATTGAGTTTCCATTCATATTCCCTTCCTTATTCCTATATTTTTTTTTATTTTTTTTTTATTCTTGTTTTATCTTTTTAAATTTCTTTTTATTTTTTTCCTTTTTTTTCTTTTCTCTTTTACATTTTTTTCTCTTTTTTTTATTTTTTCTTTCTTCTTCTTTAATTTTTTTCTTTTACTTTTTTTTCTATAATAACATATAATGTATAATTAAAAAAAATAGATATATGCCTTCTATAATGCAAAATAAAATATAATAAGAAGAAATGAATTTTTTTGTAGGAATAATATAATCTATATTACAAACTTTTACACCCAAAATAAGATATATAATGCAATACTATATATAATTTATATAAAATCAAAACGATATGTATACTTCATGTTAATTTTTTTTTTTTAGAAAAATAAAAGTTATAGGTTCTAAATATGTGTTATTAACAATATATGTGCTTCATGTCAAAAACAAAATTAAAAAAATTTCTGATTTCCTGCTTCAAATTAAACGGTCACAAAGAGAATCAATAGGCAAATTATTTCGTTTCTGGAGCAGAACCAAACAGTCAAGGGTATTCATGGTGATTCCATTTCTTTCTCCTTGTTTTCCTTTTTTTATTCTATTCCGTTTTTCCTGAGCGAACCAAACGCCCCCTTAGATATTTGACTTGGAGAAGTAGGAAAAGGTTGAGAGCTCACTTTTTCTATGTAAACCTTAAAATTAATTCACTGTGATTTGTGAGGCTCTTACTTGAAGAACATTTCATATTAACACCCTAGGATTTTAATATAATAATTTTATTTAGGGATATTTAAAAAAAAACATCCATAGATTTTATCATATTCTACAATTTTCTCCGTTCTTTTTTATTGGACAAAATTATCTCTGAATTTTTAATCTATTGGACAAATATACTTTTTCATCTATTTTTCTGTTAAAATAACAGTAAAAAGATCAAAATGTAATTTTAAGGGCTTTTTTGAAAAAGATCAAAAAATGAAGAACTATTTTGCATTAAAAAAAAAGGAAAACGGAATTGAAAACAAAAACATAAGAAATGGGGAGAGAGAGAAAAAGAGAGAGAGGGGGCTACGGACGTTGCCCGCACCGCCACCTCCGGCCAGCCTAGTTGACGTGCCCCTGAAGCGATTTCCCTGACGAATATGGAGATGTTGGCACGACGACGAGACACCAACATAGCTAGCATTACACTCGAAGGAAGAACGACGACACTATTCCCACTATTGTTCACCGACGACTTCTAACGCATTTCCCAACATCCGGTTTAAGGGTAGATTCTCAGTCCTTTTACTGTAAGCTTCGTTTTGATGTAAATTTTGAATAATTTGGTCATTGGTTTTGCAAGATGAGTTTTCCAGCGACAGTCCGATCGTGTTTTACGATTTTCCGGCCAAACAACCAGGATTCAATTAGGTATAATTGTATATTTGTAACTATTGCATCGAGACGATTCTGAGAATATGTTTTGTGTTGATTTTTGGCCTTATTAGCAGAATTCCAGCGAAGCTCCGTTCAATGGCCGGAAATGGTGAAAGTGGCCAGCTAAAACAAGGTTGAAGAAGACCAAAAATGCAAAATAGTCTTTCATTCCTTGATTTTTTTCAAAAGGGCCTGTAAAATTATATTTTGATCATTGTACAATTATTTTAATAAAAAAAATAGACGGAATGATATATTTATATAATATATTAAAAACTCAGGGATAATTTTGTCTATTAAAAAAAGACAGAGAGAAAATTGTAAAATAGGATAAATCCGGGGAGGTTTTTGTAAATATTCTTTTTATTTATTTACTTAATCAATTAAATAAATAAATATGACATAATATTGTAATAATTTATGCATATAAGTTCTAGACAAATTCAAGTTCAAATTGAAATTACAGTACGTTAGAAAAGCTTGCTTTCTCCGTTACATCGAAATATCCTTTAAGGACAGCTTTTGGCTAAGACTCAAACTATTGTCGTCTTACCATTGTTTTCGAACACAATCAAGTCATATTTGATTAGACTTCTCATTTTATTTTTTCATGTTAATCTTCATGTGAGTGAGTCATTAGATTTTAAATATGTTGGTAACAAAAATATAATTAACTAATTAATTATGAAAAATATAATTAACCAATTAATCAATTTGAAAGTCAAGAACATTATCTTTTTCTAATATTATCTAGTAACATGCCAAAACTATCCAAAAATTCTGAATGTCAATAATGATTTGACTTATATTCCAATGCATGGTATCTCAATTCAATTAATATCTTCTCATCTGGGATGTTCTAATTTAATAATCAAATCATGAAGTGTGTCTCCAAATGTTAAGTCATATTAGTTGCCTTTGAAAAGCTATTAACCAATTGAATTAAATTTCAAATTCAATTTGATAATCCCATTCCATCTTGTACAAACATTCCATAATCAATGATGTCAAAGAACAAATGAGACATTCTCTAATCAACCTAAGGTGATAAATCCTATCTCAATCACTTAAGCACCTTCAATTATCACTCAAGTATTCCATAAACACACGGTTCAAATATATATACTTATTTACAAAACAAACACATATATAATAGTTTCAAATATATTATATATATGTCAAACTGTGATAACAATTGCTTCTTTTCATTCTTAACTAGAGTCAAATATGAACTCTTTTTTTTTTCTCTAATTTAACAATTGTTATATTTTCTCTAATTTAAATCAACTCTTTTTTTTTTTATTGCATCCATGAAATAGCTTAAAAAACAAATAAAATAAAAACATGTAAACTAAAAATGATAATTTTTCTTTTGTTCCAATATGAACTCTATAGAAAGTGAGCTTGCCCCGTTCTTATTATGGCAAAGATTGCAGATAGTTTGGACTCAAAACTGCTCAGTTCTTTGTAGACAATAAGCTCATTTCATTATTTATAATTTGGAATATGAATCAATTTGCACGTAATGGAGAAGAATCACACCTTGTGTCAGCTCATTTGCCGCATCAGCTACTTCTTCTTGAATCATTTTCCTCCTTTCCAAGTACTGGGAGAATAAGATGCAAAATCCCTGAAAATAATGTAAGAAATGAACAAAATTATATTATCTTTGCTTCCCTAAAAAGAAACACAGCTACTTTGTATATGTAAGAGATTTGAAACCCTAATTTTTGTTAACAGCTTCAAAATTTTAATGAATAACACTTACGGGCGAAGAGAACAATGATACTACAAATAGGATTATAATTTCACTGAGCAAAGTTGACAAGTTTTTTTTTTTTTTTTATTGGCTATCTTGTAGCTAAATTCTTCCACTTTCCCACTCAATTTAAAACTCCTCTGCGTTATCAACTTAGTAATTTGAATACCCTCTCTATCAATTTCTATCAAGTTATCTTATTTACTATTTTAATTTTTTTTTCACCAACAGTCAACTCACATCATCCATTAAAATCCATTTGCTGGAAAAAAATTTCAAAGTTAGATAATGAGGTTGGTGGAGAGAATAAAGATTTTATGGGAGAAGATGATGAGGGGGCATATTAAGAGCACAGCTACGCCTCTCGCTATCTTTGTTTTTTTCTTTTTTTTTTTTTTCTAACTCGGTATGGTAGATTGTTTATACTGAGTTCGAGACCAATTTTAGTGTTCCGCAGTTCACAGAATTTGACTCTGCACTATCAATTTCATATGACTACAAATTCAATAGTCTCAATTATTTTATATTTAATTTACAAGTCAAATTCTGCGAACGGTTGACAACTAAAATTGATCCAAATTCAGTATAAACAATTGAAAAGCAAATTCATGTGGATGATTTTGATTGGTTTTATGACGCCACGCCGTCCTACATAATTTTTCGACTCCACATTGCACCAAAGTTTATAACTGAGACACCAAATTGAAAAGGAAAAAAAAAAAGAGATACTTGAATACAAAATTTCAAAAAGTTAATTTGTAATTAACTCATTTCATAATGATTTAAGTTTTTATTTGTTGAAAATATGCTTTTTTTTTAACAAACTGTTGAAAATAGTTAAACTTAGATAGATTATAGTTTATGTTTCAATTAAAATATTACTATTATCAATTAATTTTTTTAATCAATTAAATTTTTTTATTTCTAACAAAATGTAAATTTAAGAAAATTATTATAATATAGAGTATGGTTTAAATTAAAGTAAAATATTATTATTGTAAATTAAAATGTATTTTTTCATGACAAATATTTTTTTTTTCTGAAAAGAAATTAATTTAAATTTATTGTTATCAGTTATTATGAAAACATTATAAAGGGAAACTTGTTGCCATTCAATTATAATTTAAATATTAATAGTATAATTGATCAAATAATTTTATAATAAATTTATTGATTTCTTTATTTAACTAAGAATATTTTAAATTTTGATAGGATTTATTTTATATTTAAACTATAAAATCATTACAACCAATCAAATATTTGTATTCCTAATATCATACGAAATTACAAAAATATTTATTCTTAAATAGAAAATAATTTAAATTTAAGTAAGTCAAATACTAGTATATATATACACATACAAAACAGATAAGCTAGTCAATATTTTCTTTATATCATTGGTTTTCAAGACACTAAATTTAAACTTCGTGCGTTACATGAATTTACTCGTTTTAGCACTCGTTATATAGTTTTAAAATTTTTTTTATTTAATTATATTTATAATTATTTTAAATTTAAAATCGTCATACCCAACCACTATTAAAAACCTTTATATTTTTGTGAGTCAATAACTATACAGTATATAATCAAAATTTCTTTTAAATGGTTCCGAATGTATAAATTAAAGTCTTAATATTTAGAATTTTATTTTCTTTTTTTTAATATCAAATTTAAGATTTCATAATTATTTCATAAAATTAACATTGTTTTGCTCATATTTACTAAACTTGTTATTGTAATATTGTTTATTTATTTTAATTATATTCAAATGATGCTATTCATCATAATTATATGAAATAACATGTCTTTTATAATAATAATAATAATAATAATAATAATAATTATTATTATTATTATTATTATTATTATTATTACTATTATTATTATAGTATAATTATTAACACATCAATCATTATTTCCTCAATTTAAATTGATATTTTTGCATTCAAAATCAATTTCTATTAATTGTGTAAATAATAATGAGTTGTAAA
This sequence comes from Croton laevigatus, assembly GCA_949640765.1. NCBI lineage: Eukaryota > Viridiplantae > Streptophyta > Magnoliopsida > Malpighiales > Euphorbiaceae > Croton > Croton laevigatus. The sequence continues at coordinate 3,091 of CATIWJ010089174.1, read as the reverse complement.
TTTTATTTTGTTTAGTATAAATAGATAATAGTACATCACTACTCTTATGTTATTATATTGAAAGTAGTATAATTTTAAATTTCTATATTTTAAATTCACGTACTTTTTATTTTATAATTTTGTACCTTACTTTTTATTTTGTATTTTGCATGATATAAAATTTTATAATTTTTAACAAAATTTATACTGTATTTTAACTTTGTTAAATTGCTATTACTAATTTTTACGATTAAGTCAGATATTATATTAATTGAGTTTACTATTATTATGATGCTTGAAGTTACTTAACAAAGTAAATAAAAATTATACAATTTTTATTGTGAATTTATCATAATCTTCTTTTTACAATTTTTTCTTAAATTGACTTTGTTCAACTTTTATAAAAGAAATAATATAACTTTATAATAATAATAATAATAATAAATAAATAAATAAATAAATAAATAAATAAATAATATGTAATATGCAGGAGAAAATTCTTTTAAATAAAACTGTAAGTTAAAATGAATCAAAATTAATTTTTAAAAATTATTTTGGTAAATAACATAATTAGGTTGGGGCTTTTTTGGTATAAATGTTCTCCTTATTCATGCTTATATAGGTACTATAAAAATATGTAGATATTCATGCAAGTTACATCATTGGCTTAAAATCCAAGGAAACAAAAAGAAAGAAATAAAAAAAATTAATTAATTAATATTTGCTCATTCAGATTTAACTTTGAAGCAAGAAAGCTAATTATAAATGTCTTACCTACATAATAATTTTTAAGTAGTGCAATCAGATTCAACTAATTGCCTTTTGTTACCAACCTTCAACTTATATATAAAGAGAGAAAGAGGAAAACCACAAACTTGGGAGACTCCAAAGATAGATGGTTTTGCCCACAACAACATCTATGTATAGTTCAAAGAAGTTGGAGACTTCTTAATATTACTTTTAAGGAAAGAAACCAAACCATTTGGTGAATTAAGGTTCATATAATTAATTAAGATAAATATATAGAGGGTTAATGTTAAAAATATAATCTCACGTGGAATATGGTAAGAAGTGTGACGGACTTATACTTGAATGAAATTTGGTCAGCACGAGTCAATCAATTTGTTTTGTGCCAAATTGGTTGATTGCTCAATTGGTTTTATTTACAAATAAAAAAATATTGTTGATTTTTTTTTTTATCTTTAGTTACCCCCAAGGTTTGAACCCATAACCTTTTGGTCTTTGGTGACTTACCTCACCATTTACAAATAATATTAATCAATCGGGGTATATTTTATTTACAATTAAAAAAAATAATTTAAAAAATATATTGTTGATTTTACAAATAATTAATCAATCAGGCTTTATTTAATTAGATAATTTAATTTACCTTTTTTTTTTTTTGAAACATATACTCTATAAACGGGTAAATGATGGCTTTTTTTATTATAGAATTAGAAAAGTTTAACAGACTGAATAAATATTGTACATTCACATACGAATTTAGAGAGGGTGGAGAGTGTAGTGGCCCTCCCCAATATTATATATATATATATATATATATATATATATATATATATAACAAAACGTGAAAAATAAACATAATTGTCTACCAACTTAGTTGGAAAATCAAGCGTATACCTCCTTAAACCATTCAAATTTGAATCCTCCCACTGACAAAATGTAGGTTTTTCAATTTGTCCTTGCTTGATTATTGACTTTGGTCCCGTGGTTTGAAAACCTCAGGGCGTACTACTCCCACCCCAATTAAACGATGAAATGTGGTTGTAGTTTGATGAATCAAAGACATTACACCGCTTTTTATTGCACAAAAATAAATGAGAAAATCAACTGAACTACTCCTAATTGGTACGAATGACGGCTTTGATAAGTTAGATTACCTTACTAAAAATTTGAGTTATCTAATAAAGATTATTTAAAAGAATCTCTTATTTTTTAATAGCAAAATTAAAAGGAAAGTCATTCAAAGAGGAACTACAAATTTCCCCGAAATAAGCTACAGACTGATTAAGAATAAGAATATAAGTGAAGAACAAATAATGTAAAGAAGAGAAAGGACAAAAGAGTTTGTTGTGCCAAATCAAAGAATTAACTGTTCAAGAAATATTGATTCCTGTTAGCTATTTAGGTGAAGACTTTGTGCCCATAGAAGCTTCTTTTCTAAATATATGCAAAAAAAAAAAAAAGGAGTATGTCTATATCATATGTATATTCCAAAATCTAATTTATTAGTACAACTACTATTTTAAAGTTGTATATTTTTTTCTTAATTTCGCCTCCTGCATGCATGGACTATTTATTGCCGGCTCTTTTTGGTGTTTTTTTTTTTAAATTATATTAGCGTTTTTTAACATGTGTATTGTACATGATTATTTCTCTAGGTATTCATTATTTAATTTTATAATAATTTAAATTTTTATTTAATTATATTTATTAATTATATAAAAATTAATTATAGAAAAATACATAAAAAATTTAGTCTTAATTAATTATATTTATAATAATAATATTTTTTATTAGAATATGATTTTAATTTATTAGTCAATAATTATATTAATATTTTATTTAAATTTAATTAATAATAAAAATAGTATTCTTTATTAGGATGTGATTTGAATATAATTGATTAATTCTTGAAAGTCTAAAAGTGTGATTAGCTCTGACAGAGGCCTGATATTGGCCTTATATAGGCAGTGAAGCTCTGATATTTTTGCATCCAATAGGATTTTTTGGGCCTCTTGAATCTCGAAGCCCAAAAGACTCTTAGATTTTTTGAGTCCAGCAGGTTGGCCAGTAGGTCAAGGTCGGTATGACACATCCTAATTTTATTTACGAGATTACTTAGAGGACCAGTTTGTAATTTTACGGATAATATGTATTAAGTGGATGATTTTTCGTATCGACCGCATTATTTTGTATTGCAATCTAGCGTGGCATGGTAAAATGTTCATTTTGATCTCGAGAGCCTTCCGACATAGAGAAAAATATGTGCACCTTTCAAAAATAAAAATTGAATTCTAGTCCAATAAACAAAAAGTAGTAATAAAAATAATAACTATAACAACAATACTTATTACTAATAATAGTAATA
>CATIWJ010089161.1:0-43013 GCA_949640765.1 Croton laevigatus | reverse complement strand
AGTTTCAGTTCATTTATGCTGTCAAACGATTCTGGCTACACTTTATATGAAATTTTATAATTTTCTTCCAAGTTTAGAAAAATTTTAAAAGAATTTGATAATTTTTTTTTATTAACCAGCTCTCCCTTTGAACCTCCTTTTTGCTTTTTGGAGTAAAAGGTGCTTTACCACTTCTAGATTATTTAATTTCCTGTATTTTGATTAATATTAAAATATTATTGTAATTTTTACAAATTACATTTTATGGTTTTTTTTCCCAAAATTTTCAATTTATGTCTTTAGTCAATTAAAAAAAAAAAGACAATAATATTTCTAGTTATTTTAATTTTTTAAAATAATCAATTTCAGATTCTCCATTCCATAAAAAAAAAATAATTAGATTCTCCATATTTGATCTAACTTACTAATTAGATTTGTTTATTTTGGTTAATACCTTATTTTGTTTTTGGCTAATATACTATTAAATCCATGTTTCATTGTTTTTGTTGAGCAACATCCAACAGTATATAAATCTTTACAGCATTGACTGCTCAAATAACTAATATGTTTTAGTGTTCAATAAAGAAGATTTTAAGGTAATTTTAGCTGTTTATGTAGCATTTTATAAGTAATTAGCTCTAATTTTTATCCATTAACTTCTAAAATTTTTATAAATACTTAATTAAAGCACATATTAATTATTCAAATAATGAAACGTTATTTAAATAATTAATTTTAGTTAACACACCCGAAATGATTTTTCAACTTCAATTCTCGAAGCAAATGCCTAAGTTCTCCCCCTTTTCTTTTATTCTTTTCAAGATGTTTTTATATTTTGGTTAATTTCATTTGTGATTTGGTTTTTGAAATGCCTTAATCTGATATTAAGATCGGTTGATTCAGAAATCAGAAGCAAGACACCAAATTCAAGCCTCACCAATATCACACACAACTCCCTCGCAGCAGTATATTGTGAAAAATAATAGAAATGAAATGGGTAGTTTTTGTGCTAAGTGTGAATGGAGGGAAGTGGGTGGACAGGTATTTCAGAACTAATCTCTCAATATCATTACATCCACTTCCATTTCAACACTTGCAGTCGGCAAATGATCTGATTCTATAATAATCCACCATTTTCAAGTTGACTACGGACAGTTTTTCAGCTAATATATTTCACACTCTTTAGAATCATAAGTCATTTTCTTGATCATGTCAATTTCTGGCAATTTTATTGCTTATCTATTTACGCGTTGTTTGGATTAGAGAATAGACAATAGACAAGCCAAAATAAGGATATGTGGATACCTTATTGTCCCTCTTTTACCGGACCATACTCCTATCTTTTCCTTTATAATTTAATTAATTGCTTCTAATACTACACTTCATTTCTTTTCACTGTGTGTGACTATAAATTCATAAACAAACTAAATGAAAATGGAATAAAATTCTCTTTCTCTATCCTTACAAAAATGCATAATTAATGAATAATTGTAAGTAGTAAAGCATATTTGTACCCAAGTTTAAATGTTTTTACTCTTCCATTTTAAAGTAGTTGTTACACCCTAAGTGTCCCCTTCATTGCATTTATAATTTATTTTCTTTTATTATTGGAAAAATTTATGTAGTTTTCAATAGCTTTATTACTTTCAAGTCATTAGAGGTATGGGAGATCAAGAGATTCCAATTAACAAGTACTGCCTTCTACCTAGAAAAAATGTTACTTTTAATTTTATTTTTGTCCTACAAAGAGTGTCACTTTTGTATGATAAATATAAATTTTTCAAATTTTATCTTTTTAATTTCAAACGATAGCTATCCATTAATATAATTAAATAAAGATATGGTAGTAAATTATACTTAATTTTGCTATAATTTTTTTTGTTATTTCCCAAAAAAAAATATATATATATATATAAAACACTATTTTTGTGACAGAGGTAATATATATATAATTATATGTCATGGAAAAATATAAAACGGTTATTAATTTATTATTGAAAAGAGTTTTAGATTGTATTCATCAATTGCTTTTTACATCAATTTTTAATATTTTAACCAATCAAAATATTGAAAGTTATTTTGTACACATTTATTATAAATAACTAATGAATATTTTATTGTTCAAACGGCTAAATGTTTCTTTAAACTATTATTAGTTTTACAAAATAATAGGGGCGGAAACGAGTCAAATTAAATTGAACAGTGCCGAGCTTTTGACAATCCGAGCTTTGTTGACATGTTGTTTCATTTACTGCCCTACCAAGCCCACATTATGTTTGGAATGAGTCAGCAAATCAAGTATCTTCCAGAAATTTGAATTTTCAAAAAAATTGGTTTGTAAATGAAACCCAAATTTCAAGAACTAAGAACCGGCGAAACAAACAAATCCAGCTAGCAACCCAAATTGGCTTGTGAAATGGTCATTGTTGTTAATTAAACCCAAATTTAGTGTCGAAAGTCTTAGGCCACAACGTGTTGAATGTGATACGTTGAAAACATAATTTCCATACGTTTTGTTTTAAATAACAATTAAACTTCAACTCTCTGGGAAATTAACTTAATTTTGTCTGTCTCATTTGGACATTTACCAAATTAAGTGGCGGGGTTGAATTATACATTGACATTATTACGTAGGCCTTTTGTAACCTCTCAAACTACCATTCCTTGTAGCTTCTTTTGATTCATTTTTTTTTTTTACTTAGGTATACACATGCACACATCACGCATATCACACAAAACTGTGGTTTGGAGCCAACAAAATTAATAAGACCTTTACACTCAAGTTCTAATGACTGAATTCGAATCTCCATATCCACATCCAAGTGTGTGAGCTTATAACTATGTTTAAAAAAAAAAAATCACACAAAGCTTCAATTCACTGTTATTCTTTTCTTAATTTGAGAGAAGAGATAGATTTAGAGTTCTGAATTACTTTCATGTAAGATATATATTTACTTATTAGTGAATCAATATTTTTGTAAGAAAATTAATTAATCAAGTTGAGGTAGATATGAGTATTTAAGAATTTACGTTCTCGCCAGTTTGGATAAAATTAAAATGTAGATTTAAAATATTTTATTGATTTATTCAATTCATTGGATGAAATAAAAATGTATGATACAAGTAATTCATTCAATTTATTATAATCTCGATTCATAACTTAATGGAATATGAATTCTCATATGGAAGATACAATTTTACCAATTCCACCATTTTTTTTTATCATTGTTATAACATGAATTATTTAATTTTATTTAAAAAATATATTTAAAGTTCATACATTCTTTTTCTTAATCAAATAATATAATCTATAATTGCATAGAATTTCAATCCCTACATTTATTACTCCAAAATGTTTACGAATTCATAAATTTCATATTTCACCAATTGAGAAGATCACGAAATTTTAACCTAATGGTTATATGAATTTTTTATATGGATATATGAACTTTATTAACCACAAAATTTGTGAAAGATGTTTTGTTTGAGATTTAGAAATTCATACATTTAAATTAACATATACAACTCATTCAACGTTAATGAAAAACTGGAAAAAGTGAGATTCTTGAGTGTGAGTATATGATTCTCTGGGAATTAAAAAACAATTTGTGGCCATGCTCTGGTGAGGAATAAATTAAAATGATGTGGTGGCAAAGCAAAATGGAGAGTCGAAGAAAGTAGAAAACTTTTGGAGTGGGACGGCACCATACATAGCTGACCTCAAAATTCCATTTTTATGGACCCACTTAGCTTTACTCACCATACCCAAATTTCATCACATTGTTGATCTCAATATGCAAGTAACAAAAATTGATACGAGACATGTTTTTATAAAAATTGAAAAGGAGTGAAGGTGTTGGTCCATATTGTTATTGATTGTTTGAAGGGAGAATCAAGATTGCTAATATATGATTAGATCTTTCGATTTATTTTTTGTTTTTTTGCTATAAAATTTTACACAATTGTATTGTTTCAACATGGCTATGACATTATCATTGAACCTCTTACTTGCAATTAGATCATTGTAGCTTTCATTTTGTTTTTGGGTATTTCGATTTCTGGATATGAATGAGTGTCATTGTGGGTGGATTAGTAAGCGAGCCAATGGAGTCACATGTTTCATTACCTTGTCAAAGCCTTCTCCAACTATACTACCCTCCATTTTCTCATTGGCCTTCAAAATAAACCGAAATAATGATCAACAAATGCTTTAAAATTACATTCATTGACAAATAATTTGGGGGTACCATTACCATATGAGATGCATGATTAGTAATAAATTATGAAATTAATTTCTCTTTGACCACATTTTTAAATAACAATACAGCAAGTCAAGACGTGAAAATAACTTCGCAATTTTGAAAAACAAAAAATTCTTCAATTCTTTATAAAAAACACATTTTTTGAAAATTTAATATCTCAATTAATTAGTCATTTTCACTCTTCTTTTTTAGAAAAAAGAGAGAGAGAATTCCCTTTTCAGACTCAAAAACTTGTGGACTTCCATCCATATCAACTTGTCTCCCTCCTATATATAACTAACACCTCTCCATTTCAATATCTCTGCATAATTATTCATTCAACTCCTTTTTTTTCACTAAATTTGATTATAATTATTTAAAATGTGTAGCAATTTTCTATTATGCTTCTTCTTTACTGCTTTATTGAGTTGCAGCTTGAGGTTATCAATGGCTCAAATGGCGCCGGCGGTGTTCGTGTTCGGCGACTCCTTAGTAGACGTCGGCAACAACGATTATCTTCCGGTTTCAATAGCAAAAGCAAATTTTCCTCATAACGGTATAGATTTCCCGAATAAGAAAGCCACCGGAAGGTTTAGCAACGGCAAGAACGCTGCTGATTTTATTGGTAATTAGTTTTATTATATCATCTCATCAGGTTTTTGTTTTAAATTAATTATTACTATTACTAGTATTTATTATTTATATGCAAACAACTCAAAAAACAGTTTTGTTGGTTTAATTAATAACGGCAAAATTTTCTGTTATCAACTAACATTCCATTCCAATGCTCGGTTTGGATTTATGAATGGTTTTAATTCATGAATTAATATAGAAGTAGTTAGGATTTGGTTTCTTGTCTTAAGCACTAAATTGCTGATTTAATGTTAATTTGGAAAATATTAACTACTATAGGAGTATTATTTAGTAATAAGTATGTTTTTAGAAATGATACTTTTAAGATACGTGTTCTAAAAATATTGAAATCTTTATGAATAGACACAAATAGTTAAATTTTTAAAGTATAAAGACAAAATCGTAATTTTCTTCTATTTTTAAGTATACCAAATAGTGTAATAAACTAATATTTAGTGGTGGAAAATTTTATTTTATTTGGCTGAGAGCATTTTGCTAAAAAATGTTTGAAGGGAGAATTATCCGGATTTGAACTTTACAAGTTCAATTTGTAATTTGTGATTATAAATAGGTATATTTAAAATCTAGTGCCACTCAAAATTTTATTCACAGTGCAACATTTAATTTTTTTTTAAAATTATTATCTTAATAAATTTATTTACTTATTTTACTGTTATTTAATATTTTTATGTAATTAAATTTGATTAAAAATAAATATAATTATTTTAAAAAATAAATTTATTTTTAACAAAATAGTGGAGCAAATAATTTATAAGAAATAGAGAGAGAGAGAGAGAAGTAGTAATGATGAATGAATAGAAAAGGTTTTAAAATAAGTAATCCAAATTTGTTTTGTATTTTGAAAGGAAAAGATTATATCATGCAGTTGCGTGTCAAATCCAAACTTTATCAGGTGCTTCCAAAAAATCTAAATGAATTTCTATGTTATTATATTTTTATATCACAATCAATATTTACACATAAAAGTTTATATTTAAAAATGTTATAATTATAATCATTCAACTATTAAGTATCAAAACATATTTTATTGTTCCTGAACAAAAAAACTGCTTATTCACTATTCACCATATTATTTAAACCTTAATCAGATTATAACTTGGATTATAAGAAAAAGAGCACGCCGCCCAAAGAAGAAAAGGGGAAAAAGTGGATTATAAGCTTCTAAAAATTGATATGGTTTAGTCTGTTAATAGATATGAAAAATTATCGGTTAATAAAAAAAGGTTCATATGATCTACTTAATGATTTTTTCATCGTTTGTTTTATTATTATTATTAGAGAGAATATTATTTCACATTAATACATAAATTATTTGGCAGCTGAAAAACTTGGATTACCTAGTTCACCGCCGTACCTAGCTTTAAAATTCAAACATCAGGATGATGTTTCCGGCTACATGACTGGAGTGAGCTTCGCCTCCGCAGGTGCCGGAATTTTCAATGGCACTGATGAAAAGCTGGTAAATTGAATTATGTATTTTTTTTAAAAAAAAAACTTGAATATATAAATTTCTTGTCCATAATTTACTTAAATCCGAAATTGCATGCAGGGACAATCCATACCCTTAACACAGCAAGTAGGAGACTATGAATCAGTATATGGAAAGATGGTGGAGAAGATGGGAGCTTCTGCTTCCCATAATATGTTATCCAAATCAATATTTACTATAGTAATTGGCAGTAATGATATTTTTGATTACTCAAACACTTCTATTTCCAACCATCTTACTCCTCAGGAGTATGTGGATTTGATGGTCACCACTTTCAAAGATCTTATGAAGGTATGCTCAACTATTTTTTGTTTTCATTTTATTAATAATTACAATATATATAGATGGTTAATAGTTAAGACGGAAATATAAATATTAATGAAATAATTAAAAATTAATTAAAAATCAAACTGAAATATCTAATAAATTATATATAGTATAATATAATATTTGGGGAGGAACGTAGTACAGATGAAAAACTTGTCTAAGTTAAAAAAAAAAGGCAAAAACTTGTCAACCCAGGGCTTTAGAGCTGGTCCAACAACCCCTCCACCCATATGTGTGGGTGAGTTATATAATAAAAAAAAAGTGTAGCTCGTGGAGATATATCATTTAATTCTCAATAATAAAATCTAAAACTAGTGTAGAATTGGCTATGGAATTCAAAATTAATCAATTAGATATCCTTTTTCCTCAATATGATTAGCTAATATTTATGCGACCTTTTAATATGGATACTTTGATCGACAGAGGATGTATGATCACGGTGGTCGGAAGTTCTTGATATCTGGAGTTGGACCAATAGGATGTGTTCCAGCACTAAGAGTAAAGACCAACACATTGGATTGTAAGGAAGACGCAAATTCAATGGCTGTTATGTACAATCAACGACTAAAATCAACGTTGCAAAATTTGAATTCTGAGCTTAAAGGAATTTCTTACTCCTTTTTTGACTCCTACAGCTTATTCCTATCCATCATTCAAAATCCTTCCAAATATGGTACAATTAATTAATTACTACTCTACCTCTTAATTAATTTATTTTAATTAATTAACATCATATAATTAGTAATATTAACTAATAAATTAGTGGTTGTGAAACCAGGGTTTGTAGAGGTGAAAGCAGCATGTTGTGGATTAGGGAAGCTAAAAGCAAAAGTGCCATGTTTGCCAATTTCAACATATTGCATGAACAGAAGAGATCATATATTTTGGGATCTTTATCATCCAACAGAAGCAACTGCTCATATTCTTGTGGATACATTTTTTGATGGTCCATCACAATATACATTTCCTGTAAATGGGAGGACACTTGTTAGAGTTTAAGCTTTTTTTTTTTTTTTTCAGCTTAATTTAGTGATTTTTAGGAAAAATATAGAGAAGAAAGGGATGGGAAAAATAGTTAGGACATAATAGATAGCAGATGAAAACAATAATGGTTACTAAGTGTTTCAATTTCAAATGGCAAAAATGGAAAATAAAGGAAAAAATGCGGTGAGCGTGGATCGAACACGCGACCTTCAGATCTTCAGTCTGACGCTCTCCCAACTGAGCTATCCCCGCTTTGTGTTGAATTATGTCAACTGAGTATTCTACAACTAGTTCTCCTGAATTTCGAATAGGTTGAAATTTGACCTTTTGTTTTCACTCAACCAATACCAAATCAGATTCACACACAAAAACAGAAAAAAAAAAGGTGTTTTTGTTTCAAGATATGAGAACTGAATTCATTAGGCGATGAACTATAGAGAGAGAGAGAGAGTAAGAAACTAAAAGCATAAAACCGATCGAATGGTGTGAAAATGGGACGAGACGGAAGCTTACAATTCTGCAATTTCTTCCTTCACTTCAGTTTTCACGCTTACGAGGATTAAATGCTTTAATAATTTGATGTACAATTAGTATTGATGGAGCCTACTTTTGAAAATTTTCTCTCCTAATGCCACTATGCTCACCTTTAAAATTCCTTCTCCCATATCCGCACAATTAAATGGATTGTTTTAAAAAAAATGGATTTTCATTATTTATTATTATTAATAAATATTTTTATCCCAAGCCGTTTGTGGTTTGCCATTCACATAATAATAAATGCCCACATAACTAATAACTTTCCCATTATTTTTAAAAACATATATTCAATAAATTTCACTCATAACAAATTGATCCATATGGTTTTTTTTTTTAATTTTAACCATCCGATTTTCGTGAGTATCAATTAATCTAGATTCGAGCTGTATAGGACCACAAAGCGCGACAAAGTTTTTTCTAACGAATTTAATGCAATTACCTTTTCAAGACTCGATCTTGAAACCATTGGTTAAATTAGAGCAATCCCAAATTAGTTAATGTACAGTGCATTTTTTTTTTTTAAAATTTGAGTATGATTGATTAGTAATATAAATAATGAATTGTGGCCTTTCTCTGTTGATATGAAATCCCTCCACATTACTTACTAACTTCCCCAATATAGAGTTATACGAAATTAGTTGGCTAATAACTAATCAAACATCAGCTTAATTTCTTTTAAAAAATAAAATAAAATAAAATAAACATAAGCTTAATTATGGGATCTTGTCACGCATAATTGCTTTCAAATCTGAGTCTCTCTCTTTTCTTTGGTTACTAGATCACTATGTTAATGGTATAATAAAGACCTCTATTTATCTAACACATTAAATGCGAAAATAAATACCAACGCCAAGAACATCAACATAAACTTGCTACCATTCTTTATTACAGCTCGTCGATCTTCTATATTTCTTCCTTTCACATTCTCAAAAAGGACTATATATATGCTATTATGCTAAGGAGACCTGTGAAAGTGAAATGTAATTATATTAACTTGTAGCAGCACTAGAGAGCTAAAATGGGTAAGGTTGATTATTCAGAAAAAAGTTTCTTCTTCTTGTTAATGATGATGAGCTTATTATTGTTGAGAGATTCAGAGGCTCAAATGGTGCCGGCGGTGTTCGTCTTCGGAGACTCAGGGGTTGATGTTGGAAAAAATATTTATCTTCCATTTTCTTTTGCTAAAGCTGATTTTCCTTATAATGGTATTGAAATCCATACCGGAAAACCAACCGGAAGGTTCTCTAATGGGAAAAATGCTGCTGATTTTCTTGGTATGTTCAAACTTATTCATTATCATCTCTATTTCTACGTTATTTTTATAATATATATTTATATAGGGTTCAATTAGGTATTTCCATATGCATATTTATTTATAAATGAGCTTTTTCAGAAGCTAAAGGTTAGTCGTAGACTTGATTTTTGTTTATAGTTACACCCTAAAATGTAGTATATGAAGTAACTAAACATATTGTTTTATTTACGTAAAAATGTGATAAAATTGGTTACTTCTATGGTTTTTGGAATTAATTAGAGAGGTTTTGAGTTAAAATTTTCTTATCGATGGTGAAAGTATAGTATAATGGCAAGTGCATCATGATAAATTAATTTTTATTGTAAAAAGCTTAATTTATATTTTAAAGATGAGTGTTTTGTATAGATATTGCCTAATTACAATTTGTTTGTTGTATCATTCCAATCTATTCATATACATTGGATAAATAAATTTTAAAAATATTCAGTGGATTTTCTAGTATTAAAATTTTAAATAGTTTTTATTCCAAAGAAATTTTTTCCTGGACTGGATCCAATAAACCAAACTAATGTAGATGGTAATGTAATTTTTTATTATAAAGAAGGCATTAGTGTTTTTCACTGAGAGAGAAAATGATAAAATATATATTAAAAAAAATTGTCATTGGCTTGGTCCATGGCCACTTAATATGTATAATTTTTTTTGAAAAATTTACAAAAACCTCCCTAATTTTTACTCATATCTACATTTTCCTCCCAGTCTTTTTTTTTACAGACAAAAATCTCCCTGCGTTTTAATTCCGCTAACAAAAATATCATTCTGTCTATTTTTTCTGTTAAAATAACAGTAGAATGACCGAAATTTAATTTTACGAGCCATTTTAAACAAACAAAAAAAAAAGAGGGAGTATTTGAAAATTTTATCATCTTCAACCTTTGGAAAGAATGTGAAATTTTGTGATTTTTTCTTCCTCTCTGCTGCCGACACTGCTGCACCCACGACGACCTCCGACTGGCGAGCTAGGACCATCAATTCTCATATGACGTTCACAACCAGTATTTCTATTACAAATTCAAACATCCTAATGCCCCATTTAACAGGATCAATAACATCTCCATGAAAATCCAATGCTCATATAAAAGCATATTAATTAAAAAAAAAAAACAGCTTTCATTCATTTTTTATGGTGACGAGAGTGACAATATTCCCGGACAGAATGGTGGCATAACTCAACAAACCCCTCATACAGACAACAATGGTGGCATAACTCAACAAACCCCTCATTGAAGTTAATATTCTTCTCCGTCCGAGCAATTTGGCAATCAAGGGATCGAGAATTGAACTGTGTGAGAATGCAAACGCCACAATTGATACAATTACTCATTGGGAAATCAATCAGCCTATATCCCCAATTGGTACCTACAATAAGAAAAAAATACTAAATTCCATGGAACAGAACAATAATAATAGAGAAAATTACAACCATTCATTATTTTCAGCTCTTGTAAACACGACCAATAAAAGAAAGAAGTAAAACCCGTGAACTTTAAAAAACAAAAACCATTCATCATATTGAAATAAAATTTAGAAAATTGTAGACAACATTAGAAATAAGAAAGAAAATGAGATCATTTTATTACCTTTTTCAAAAATAAAATGTTTTGAGTTGCCTCAACATGGAGCCAGGGATGGGTCCAACACTCAAAACTGGGAATAGTTGTAATAGACTCACCATAGAAAAACCTTAATTATGTAACGAAGATTGTCATGGCTCTGAGAATTCTTGAACCAACATTAATGGCTTCTTCATGGTTAGGAAATAGGAGATGAAGCCGATTAACTTCAATGATGGGTTTGTTGAGTTATGCCACCATTGTTGTCTGTGTAAATTAAAGAAGAAGAAGAAGAAGGTGCTGGAATGGAACAAGAAGAAAAGAAAATAACATTTGAGTCCTTCATTTCCTGAATTTTTTTTCAAAAGGACCTGTAAAATTACATCTTGGTCCTTCTACCGTTATTTTAACAGAAAAAATAGATAGAATGGTATATTTGTCAACGGAATTAAAACACATAGATATTTTTGTCTTTACTTTTTCAAGATTCAATAGCAACATACTTGAGTTGCATTTATGTAAAATAAAAAAACTTGATGTTGCATTTATGTGAAAAAAATTGATATTGCATTGATTAATTACTAAAGACCTAAATCAGCTAACATACTGAGTATTCAAGGCACATAATAATATAGTGCTATTTTATTTTTATTTAGTAGAAGTGGAATTGATTGAAATAATATTATAGACTATTGTGATAAATTAATTTTTCCTTCTAAATATTAAAAGGATTGACGAAAATTCTAATATTTGAAGACGCTTAAATTATAAATCTCCCATACAGTAGTTCACTAAATTGATTACATAGGTGTAGTGTTTGTTGAATATTCCCTTTGTCCCATTATAAATGTTCTATTTACACTTTTTCTACTATTAAAAAAAAAACATTAAGGAGCAAGCTTCAGTCCAGTTAGTTAAGACGCTGAGTTTCTTCCGGTAAAGAGTCAGGTTTGACTCCTACCTCTCCCTCCCCTTAGATTATGATAGATTTAGGGATATCTATGTTAAAAAAAATTAATAATAAAAAATAAAAAAAAACATTATTACATTAGAATTATAATATTTAATAAATAAAAAGACTCATATACATTTTATTTAAATATTAATATTTATTATGCATATGTTTTTTTATTTTTTATAATGTGGATGGTATAAATGAAAATTACTATCTAATTTTGTTGAATTCTAAAAATGGAATACTTTAAAATGATTAGGTGGTGAATTTTAATTTTGTGGTGGTTCCTTGTCTGTTTGTTTTCTTTCAATTTATTAAGTGGTATCAAAGCCCAGGTTCGGAAATAGAGCTTGTGGTGAACAGCGTTGTGTGTGGGAATCCCTTGGTGTGACCTCGCCGATTGGAGATCTATGTTTGGTGCTTTGTGTCGAAAGTATTCCTGATATAGTAGTGGTGTTGATAATGACGGTGCAAGATGATTTGATAGATCAAATGGATTATCGCTAAGGAGAGGGTCATGAGCTGTGTGGTCCTTAATTTGAGGAGAGGATTATTGGGATATAAATCCAAGACCCACATTAAAAAAATAAGGAAAAATCTCCTTGAGTAATAAGGTGACCCACCTAACTCTATTTTAGGAGGTGCCCAAAAACAAAACAAATTCGCGCGGGCTCGGCATAGGGCTCGGCATACTAATGTAGAGTTTTTAGTGATATTCGCAGTCCTAACAAATAGAGTTAGTGGTGGACTGCATTGTGTGTGAGAAGCCCTTAGCGTGACCTCGCGATTAAAGAGCTGTGTGGTTTTTAATTTTCAGCGGTGTTCGCAGTTCTAACATTGTCAATGCAACTTCAGCTATAGTACTATATGCTGTACTAGTAATTTAGGTGAACTATAACACATGGCAATAAATACGTTCATTAACCCACGTTATAGAAAAATCTCAAATATTTCAATAATTATTCAATGGATTTTATCAAGCTACCGTCAAATTTAATAGTAACACTGTTGTTTTAATACTCTCTGAGAAATTATTTCATTCATCGTTCAATTTCTAAAAAAGTTGGAAATGTTCTTAATTGTCCCCAACATATGTGATTTTACAAGTGGAAAGTGATTCAATTGGGGTAATTTGATAAATTAAAGGATCTAACAAATTGATCTAGAAGCTGTGATCATTTGCATCATCAATTATTGATTAATTTGCGAAGAGTTGAGCAAATGATGATGAGCAGCTGAGAAAGTGGGAGCCTACATCTCCACCATATCTATCCTTATTAAAAACAACAAGAGCAACACATTCTGGTCTGGTGTAAATTTTGCCTGCGGAGCTGGTGGGATCCTCGATGATACTGGAAATAAACTTGTAAGTAGCAGAACCATGTGCTGATCCAATACATTCTCTATACATAAACGCATATATAAAAACTAGTTCTTTTTTTTTTTTTTTGTAGGGTATTGTAATGCCTTTGACAGCGCAAGTGGACTTGTTTTCTTATGTCTATGAAGATTTGGTACAGAAGTTGAGATCCAATGGAACAAACAAGCTCTTAGCTAAAATCTCCATTTGTAATTGTAACTGGAAGCAATGCCCTTTTCAGCTATTCTGCTTCTTCTCATCTCAAAAAGAACACCAGTCCTCTCCAATATGTAGATTTGACGGTTCACTTTGAAAACACTAATGCAGGTAACTAAGGGTTGTTTGTTTCAATATTCAGCTTCAAATTACTTACTGTTAAATAACCTCAACAAATGAACTTATCATTATTATTAAAATAAAATTAATTATAAAATCAGTCTGGACTCTTATATATCTAATTTTATTATAATATGGATCAATTCAGTCCAGTTTCTTAATATGGAAAATCGAACCATACTATAAATAATTAAATGTTAGAAAGCCTAGGCTGAATAACTCTATTTTATAAAACTAATTTATGGTTGTAATCTTGGAATGGGAAATTATTGGTGATACTGTGTTTATTTTGCAATCTTTTGGCAGAGATTATACAATAAGGGTGCTCGTAAATTCTTGGTTCCCGGACTGGCTACAGTAGGATGTGTTCCATTGCAAAGGATAAAGAACAAAGAACTAAAATGCAATGACGAATTAAATTCTTTATGCATGCAATATAATGAAGGCCTCAAATCAATGTTACAGCACCTCGAATCAGGGCTTCTGGACATAAATTACTCCTACATTTACCGCTTCTTTCAAGATGTCCTTCGGACACCAGCAGCTTATGGTACACAATTCCTAACAAATCAACTGAGGAAGCCAAATGAAATAATGGGAACTTAGGCAGTGAATTTAGCCAAATGAAGAAATTTCTACATTGAGCACATACCTTGTTCATTCTAACATGCAAATGTGTTTCCATTTCAGGATTTACTGAGGTTAAAGCTGCTTGCTGCGGGCTTGGAAAGCTGAATGCAGAAATCCCATGCATTCCAATGTCAATCTATTGTCCCAACAGAAGCAATCATCTATTTTGGGATATGGTTCATCCAACGGAAGCAACAGATCGCATTCTGGTCAATCACATCTTCAAGGGTGCACCGCAATACATATTTAACACGAACATAAGGCAGCTGATTGCAGCTTAACTAGCTGTGCATAGACATACTGAAACAGCCTCAATTCCTATAAAATACAATGTCCACTGTTTTGATCACTATCAAAATTTCTGTGCCAGGTCTAGGATTGGATTGAGTAACAAGTCTTTAGAGCAGGTATATATTAGTTTTTCTCACAAATTCCTCAGATAAATATGTATGTTTTGTACTTAAGTATCAGAGTAGGACTAGTAAATTGAATTCTACTTCAATGCACTTTTCGGATTAGAGGTTTCAGGATTAATTGGTTTTGATTCTGATGCCATCAAAGGCCGATAAGAGTGGGAGTGAGTAAATCTGCGAGTACTTAAGGAACAGACTGGTCTCTGATATGAACTAAGCCACAATTATGACAAGGTGAATAGCATATTCTAAATCTAAACTGAATCAGAAACTATGCAAGGGAATCAAGCTGAAACTAAATCCCCTTTTTTTTTTAGAATATAGTTGTAGATAACGCATATGCAAACATGGGAAACAAAAATGACACTTTCAGTGCTAGATCAAGAAGGAAATAGATCTTGGAAAAAGAGGTTGAGGTCACCCTTAAGAGCATCAAATGCCATTATCTTGTCCACTGCATCCTGCATTCAGTGCAGTATCAAAGTTCCATGATATGTACAAGATAAATAAAATATAAAAGAAACATATATTCAGAAAAGAAAGACCTTGCATTGCAAATCTAGAGCTGATATGCTTTCATTGCACAACCGCTCCACTTGGTTGTTATTTCCAACAGTATCCAATACAACTGCTGCTCTCTTAATAACTTCCTCAGGGACGCCTGAAAGACAACTTGGGTTTATGAGTATTATTGGAACTAAACCAGTGTATTATCGGTGCTACAAATTGAACTATTGTAATGTAAAGACAGCATTTCTCAAGCAAATGAAATTTGTTTTTCAAGAGTTTACTCTGCTGAAACCACGTTAAATATCATATCAAGAATGTTGCACAACTGATAAAATCTTATGAAAACACTGGCCAGTTGAAGAGTTAAATGTTTTGTTTCAAACTAATATTCCCAGAGAGTGTTAAGAGATCAAAAGAGGATACTGTACCAGCAAGTAGAGCGCAATGCAGACCTGCAAGGGCAGAAAATAAAAAAACTTGACTATCAATTCTCAGCATCTATACATCCATCTACATATCTATACATAAACATACACAAACACTCACCATAACTAAGAAGAGTGTGTCCAGGACCTAACCTGAAAAGTTATAGGGATGGACTTTAAAATGTTAGTACATCTAAATTCGGGAGCCAATAGGAAAAATAAAGCAGAAAGCTTCAACTCTAAGTGTCAAATTAGAGACGTTTCGTGCTACTATATTTTGGCTAAAAAGCTACAATCAAGACACAAAATTGTTATTAACTAGTTTGACCAGCAGATACTGCTCTCTTCTGACATAAAAATGTGGACAAAAATTATCATCCGGCATTAATCACCCAGAAATTTGATTAAGAGAATAATTTATAAATCAATAGTAGCCACAGAATGAGGCATTCTGATAGCACCACAAACCAAGGCCCAAGGCCCTGCATAGTTTATTCTAGAAGAGCAAACAAGCTAAGGGACTAGAAGGGGAATACTCTATCACATTCTTTTTTTTAAAAACAGAGATGTATTACTTCTACCAATACAATGTGATTTAAAAAGGCATAGAAAAATACCGATACAGAAATACAATGTCCTCAACATCTGTGCAGTTGTTGTCAGGCCTTAGCACACTCATGGTGTAAAACTTCACCCTCTCAGACTGAAATGGTAAAAAACTTGAAATTTAACTCTTCTAGTGCAGAAACTGTGCCAATGTAAATAAATTGCTTAGCAGCTTTGCAAGAATCCAAACCTTTGGCAGGCAATTCTCACTGAATAACTCAGTCAAGTGAGTGCACACCAGAACCTGCACACACAAAACAATATCAAGAATGCTAGACGATAAGTGTCTGAGTTCAAGTGATGTGCTCCTAACGTCATTCACAATTCATCAGTTTTTTTTCGCACAATTGCTAATCAGAATGATCAAAATGAAGCAGATAGCATGCTGAACTAGCCCAAAAGCAAGTTTAGATTGAAAAAAATAAGGAAAAACAAAAGGATGGGCTTAAACTAAAAAACTTGGCAACAGGATGAAATCCATGATGTAAGGGGTAAAGGTTGTTATTGTAGTAGAAAAGACACATGGGCAAAGAAACTGGCAAGAAGATAAGGATGAAAGTGGTCAGTTATATCAGGTGCCTACAACCTAAAACCATTGTTCCTTTAATAACAACAGGTGCTTTCACTAATCACATCTCGAATAGATGGGGTGAAACTTCAAGGCTTAACCAGAATATGGATATATTATGTTCTAGTAAAACATAATAGCTACGCATTGATCCATCGTGCGTAAGAAGAAGAAATCTCATGACAGGAGTGACACTAGTTTAGATATGTAGTTCTGGTTATTAGAGAAGAATATGAAACCTTTGGAGACTCATCACATGCGATAAAGTGATTAATCGTTCCACTAAGCAGACCAACACCATCTGTATTCATCAAATATTGTAATTAGTCACCAATTTCAGAATAAGAACAGATGTAACAACTGTTGCAAAAGTCAACTCAAATGCATTTAGCATATCTAAGACTAAGAGAGTAAGATGTCTAAGTTCTGTAACAGACACTAACCTTCTGTAAGTGTGCCTTTACCAAATTCATCCAATAGACATAGAGATCGAGAAGTTGCTTGCCTGAAAATTTTTCAACATACAAAAGAAAAAAATATTAGATTGTAAAGAAGCATTGTAGTGTTCTAGCGATTCAGGCGCTTCAGGGATTTCAGATATCCAAATTTATGTGAAATTAAACAGAATTAGCAAGCAAACAGGTAATATCCCTTGATGATCAACAAATTGAGACAGTTAACACGAAAGCCTTCATTTAGGAATGGAAGCATTTTAACTATCCTCATTCAAGGTGCATACCTCAGCATCATCCCTACTTGATGCAGATCTATCATGAACGTTGATTGTTCTGCAGTCATAAGCTTACTTCCCATTGAGCAGAATATTCTGTTACAGCATAATAGCAGCTTCTAAAACCAATACATGTGAATACTTAGATGCTACTTCAACTAAAAAAAAAGATAAATGAAAAGTTAAAGCCAGACACCTGTCAGTCAGTCCCACAGTAGCAGCATCTGCTGGTACAAAACTTCCAATGTGGGAAAGGAAAACAATCAAAGCCACCTGAAAGCCAAAATTAGAGTGAAGAAAATTTATCAGAAAATGATACATTACAAAAATAATGCATGCACAAACACATGACATATTTAGTGAAGTCAGGCATAGATTCTGTGTTTTTTTACTACGATGCTGAGAATCATAGAGATGAACCTAAGAAATGTTCACAAGAGAAGATTGAGGCGTAATGTATAGACAGACGAACATATATAAGTAGAAACATAAGCTACAAACAGTGTAAAGCATCTAATTGCATACCCTTGTGTGCATCCAATGGGATGATACGACAGACAAAATAAGCATGCATTGCACCTACACAAGCAGAGACTTGGAAATATAATAGAAAAGATTCCCACCTGCTTTATATAGATACTCTTCCCTGAATAATTAGGACCAGTGATGATATGGATCCTTCCTGAAGCAATAAAATCTTAAAAGTATGGTAAGATACTCATGCTAGGAGGGGAATACATATGGCTGACATGAGCTAAAATGGTGGTTATCTTTATCGAAATCAGTTTACCATCATTGTCAATCATTGTATCATTTGGAATAAATGTGTCCACTGTCATTTCCTGCAAAATGTGTCTGCAAAAAGGTAACTAGTAATTAAAATACAGATGCAAATCTAACATTTTATGGAATTCCTCACAAGGGGGAAAAAGGTAGTGCATATCATCAAATCAGTGGTCACCTTCCGTTCTGTATATTAAGCACTTTATCTTCAGTCAAAATGGGTCTGACATAATTGTTCTGATGAGCAACTAGAGCCAGTGATACAAGGCTACAACAACAACAACAAAGCCTTAGTCCCAAACTAGTTGGGGTTAGCTATATATCTACAAGGCTAAATAAGAATGCATATATTACAATCAATATGGAAAAGGAGTGAATGCAATAATATGGAAATGGTTTTGCTTGGTGATTATTACCAATCTAGTTCAGCTACAAAATTCACAGCTTCAAGAAGATGCACTGAAAATAGATGAATATGCGACACCAAGTCTCTAATAATTGCTCTTTCCATGTCTTCAACAAAAAATTTAGGTCAGACAAACCAAAAGTATGTTTTTTTTCGTCTTACTGCTCAATATTACAAAGCATGATCACAGGCGCTGCTGCAAATCATATCCAGTCTCTCATATAAGTCCATGAAAAAAACAAGGTAGCAGTTAAGCTCTTTATAAGTAGAACATTTCAACATAAATACCTAAAATCTTGTGATAAATGTCTCCAAGAAGGTCATCCAATTCTCGTGTCTTTGGGGTACGATAAAAGAATCTCTTGGTCTCTCCATCAGCATCAGAAAACTACACCAAGTGATACATCTTCCTTAGGAGGCCAAATGAAATTTTTATAATTGATTTTTCAATTTATTATAACAAAACATCAACTTACGACAAATTCAAAATCTTGAAGCTGCTCTAGCAAGGTTTCATCAAGTTTTTCTACAAAAATACATAGGAGATATCCTGCATATGCACAAACAAATAATACATATTTGGGGAAAGATTAAATTTTAAAAAATCAAAGACAAGCAACATTTTAGAGAGAAAATTCTGTTGCACTTATCAGGTTTCCTCAATAACATTGGCGTGCACCAGCAATACTAACCTACTTGTTGTAAGTACACAACACATGGAGTGAGCTTCTCATTACTCAAATGAGGAAGTTGTGCAAGCTCCACCAAAGAAACCTGCAAAGAATGGGCAAAATAAAAACATTTTTTCAGTTTGCATTTATTATTCTGATTTGATGCACGTATAATTTACACAAGTACCTTCTGCAGAAACTCTGGCAATTCCTCATAGATTTGTCGCAGTTCATCCAACTGTTTGATGGGAAGGAATGAATTGTCAAATTCCAAAAGTCAATTACAAAGTGTTAGGCATAGAAGCCTTATAAATGAAGCATAGAAACTGTACAAATAGAAGCCTTATAAAGGAAGCATAGAAATTGTTTTGCACAAAAACAAAAGAAATACTATCATCTTTACAAAAAATTCAACTACAAGAAGATATTATATTAACACAAATGATCAATTTTCTGAGGCAAACTAAGGCCTTGTTTGGTTCAAAACCATTTCCATGTCAAATGCACTTCTCAGGAAGTTTAAATTCCATAGGATCATGAGAGTGAGTTAAAAATACCAACTTCCCCTCCATCTTCCTTTAAATCCCATTTCCCCTCCAACTTTCCCCCAACCAAACACTTCAACTTCCATGGAACTCCAACTTCCCCTCCAACTCACCCCCAACCAAACAACACCTAAGTTTCCTAAAACTAATAAATTAAAATTAATAGAAACTTTTGAGGGTCCTATACTATTACTTCTGAAATTTCAGACAATTCATAGTACTTGCATATTGGAACCAGTGAATTGCAATCTATATTATTTTATTTTAAATACCTAAAACATGTGCAGGATAATTGTTACCATTCATTTATACAGTTGTTCTTGACCTGGTATCCAGAGTAAAATTATAAAGTGCGAAAATTGCTTGATATGATCTAGAACTGTCTATGAAATGTCTAGAGATTCAGTTTGATTTTCTGGAAACTGATAATTTTTTTATTTATTTATTTTTTTATATATATTTTGGAGAACTTGGTTCGAGAAGAAACAAGAATCACTACTTTTATATTAATATCTCTTCAAATGAAAAAGAGGAGAACATCAAAGAATAAAGAAGTTGCATCCATGCCTTACACAAATATAAAAAAAAAAAAAAAGGTTGAAGGAAAATCAGAATTACACAACCTCTTCACAGAAACCCTCTTTCACTATTGTTTCATAACCCTTCTCTTTACTTATGCTAGCATCAATAACACCAATCACCTACACAATACACCATCAAATGTAAGAATGACCTAAAATAAAGAAATAACAACACTCAGAAAGGTGACACAATATCAATGCATATCCTGTTTAATGTAATGCATTACAATTATAATGTACCACCATAAAAGAGAATGTATAACAGCAAAAACACTAAACATGCACAACTGAAAGAACTGTGTCAACAATCAATTCCCTCTTTTCTGCTTTGATGTTCATTCTCCCTGAAATTTCTATTTTACAAATTGTGAACTCCTGCTCTTTTTGGCAACTGAAAATATTCATCTTGAATTATTAAATGAAGCTTATAAAATTATGACAATGTTCCATTTCTTTTACTAACATTAGATTCTTCATTAAGACATATAATACCCTATAAAACATATGACTCTCACAAAGAGTTTCTAGATAATGGAATGGAAGAACTCTTCGTATAGCTACCTAAATCTCCCATTTTTCCCATAATAGAAAGCTTTCAATTTTTTTTCAAAAAAAAAAGGGAAAAATACAAGACTCTTAGTATTAACTATAAACCCGAACACAACTATATAGCAGCTGCAGCACTAAAATTTTGCACAATGTGTATTCCCAATACATTACAGACTGTAAGTATATATGCAGAGTAGGAAAGAAATTAAATTGGTTCCCTCAAAATAATAAAAACGTCTATAAAAAAAAATTATTCGAAATGCAAAAGAGATTCAAATGTTATATAATATATATATATCATGCAAGATACAATAGAGATTGAAACAGAAGCATAGAATATTTATGTGCATTGCAGTATTGTGAAGGAAGTAATTGTACTTACCAATTCATAGACATAAGCCAACTCTGTTGAAATAAGTGAGCCAGCCTGAACAATGATAAAAACCCAAAAAATAGACAGATATTGCATATAAGGAAAACTCAAGAATAAATAATTGTCTATATCTTCACAAAAAATATTGCAAAAATGTCTAATACCTTCTCAACAATGTTGACATTCAAGCGCTTAGCCTGCTCTCGCATACTTTCAGATATGCCTACTTCAAATATCTTATCCACGTGCAACAATGAACAAATGCTCTACAATATATTAATATTACACCATGCTTAGACACTTAAAACACAAACTAAGTTTGTCCATGGTAATTGAACTTGGAACTGAATTTCAATATACTCAATGAACTTCAATTTTGACCAGCAAACATCAATCATCACAATTCAGTTATAAATGCTAAATATTTGTAGAAATCTCCTTGCTTCTTTGGTAAATTACTTATTTTTACACATGGCAAACTGCTAAAATTACCATTTCATGAGAAGAAATCTCGCATATAATGAAATCTCATCTCCAGAAGAAATTAATACACATTCTCAGTAAGCAAATTGTGATGCATGATTTGTGTTTGTAATATGATGAACGATGCCTATGTAGATAAAATGGATATCATCCTACAACTATGAACCAATCTTGCCATCAACTTGCCAAATAAGGAGGAAAGCAATATTTGCCCAGAAGGATGAAGGATTGGAACTGGAAAATATCTTCTATCAAACAGGATTACCTTCAAAAAGGATGTCCAATCAGCAGTAGTGCACATTGAACTTGGTGAGTTGAATTTCTTCAAAAAAGAAAGAGACATTTCAACTTTCATAAGAAAACGAGCTACAGACATATTATCAATACAACCAATCATGTCGCATAACAAGGACAACAGTAAGGACATTTATACAAATCACCCTGGTTAATTTTAGAACTGTCAAAAGGCTGGTACTGAATGGTGCTGGATAAAAGGATCCATGGACTGAAACTTAAGATAAATCCAGCTGAAATGGTATAAATTCAATGCAATTCTATTGCAAAAAGGTTATATCAGGATCTACCAAATTATCCATTCTTCACATGGAAAAGAAAGTGTGATCTGTTTATATTTCATTAAATGAGAAGTTTGGGACTTGATATAGACTTATCTTTAATAGCTGGTTTTGTTCCTTTTAAATGATTCTTATCACAGAAATAAAATCTAGAAACATCCAATTTTGGAGGGAAGTGATAGTACCTTCAGTATACGGGGAATGTCCTTGATAGACTTTAGTGTTTCATGCAGGGACATTGTCAGTTCTTCAGAACACAAAAAGAATGATATCTTGGTCTTGCTAAGGAATATGAGATTTTGGTATTAGTAGTACTACAGAGTTCATTGACTTAGTAATGCAATTGCTAATTTCTTGATGGCAATTTAATGTCATTCAAAATATTTACAAGTAGGTAATAACACAAGTTAGTGGATTCTACATTTTCAGCATAAGCAACCAGCCAAACGCATTTCACTGTTGCATCAGCCTATTTCTCTTTTTTCTTTTTTCCCTTTTGCTTTAACCATAAACAAGCTGTAATTCGTGTAAAAGGATAAGCAGTCTCCACATGCCTAATAACGAAAGGATACAGCATTGAGACGGCTATTCAACCTTTCCAGTTCCAATATGGGCCTCAGGAACCAATTTCTAAATCCAGGAAAATAAATGTATCAGGTTCCAGGGATAAAGATAAAGTCCGATCAAATAACTTTATTAATATCCAAAACCAATTACCTTAAAAGACGCTGACCCATTGGTGTCACACACTGATTAAGGCAATTATGTTTAGTCCAATATGATAACTGCTAAGTTGCTAGAAACAGAAAATTATATTTCTACAAACCTTATTCATCATACCAAACACAGAGAACCTGCATGTCAAGTAATGAGTAGAGTTCTGTCCCAGATAAAAATATGGAAAAAAATACAGACTTACCCTTCCTTTGATCTACCAATGCCCATATGGCTTGGATGTTTATCTATTTGGAAAATCTGCAATGCCTCGTGAGCTGCCGCATCAAGTTTGAGAAATTGGTTTCTGTCTTTAGATTTAAGGAATAAAATGCTGTCCAAATTTATTTTCTAGAAACAAGTTAAAATCCTACATTTATCAAACAAAATTTAAGTCCATAGATGAGAAGATACAATGAAATTTTTGTAACAGCATCGATTGTGATTGATGCATTCCCAGATTCCTTTTGCTCAAGCGTATCCACTATTCTTTCGCTCTCTAATATGGCAAGAAGGCCACCGCTTGCCCGAACTTGAATTTCACTTCCCATGTCCATCATTGAACTCAGCTAGCACGATGAAATAGAAAGTGAAAATTGGTTCAAAGGCCGATAGGTTTTGGAACCACAAAACATATAAACAAAAGATGTCCAAGTAAAGGGATGCATTTAATCAAATAAAGCGAGCTGTTAAAACACATTAATAACAATTCTAAAGGATGGAAATAATATCTTATTCAAAGGAAAGTGAACTA
This sequence comes from Croton laevigatus, assembly GCA_949640765.1. NCBI lineage: Eukaryota > Viridiplantae > Streptophyta > Magnoliopsida > Malpighiales > Euphorbiaceae > Croton > Croton laevigatus. Next base: position 18,967 of record CATIWJ010089161.1, on the reverse strand, counting down.
GTAAGCACGATAACCCAGACTAATAAGGGACTCTCTAACAATTCCAAAGAAGAACCGCTGATGGCTTTTCAAAAGGAGAAAGGTATCAGAGCAGGGAACACCTTTTAAACTACTATGCAGTACAGGATCAGCTGTAACATTACAATCCCAACCTTTAATCAAAACTCGAATAAACAAGGTTTCCACTTGCTGAAAAAATATTTATTCCTAAAAATACCATAGGACCAGTCATTGTACATAGAGTATGCAAAGTATGCACTTACATAACAAATTCTTTCCTTGATGTTTAACCCGTCATCCATTCCTGTTACTCGAAGGTATATCAATCTACAGTGCCAAAATGAAAAACTGGGTAAGAGGAAGGAATGGGGACTAAAAGGATGGAGAAACAGTATTAAATGGGAAATACGTCACATATGCTGCATGCCCACGAAATGTTGTTTTGAAAAATTGAAGTTGCCAACCAATTTAAAGGAACAAGTGCCCAGGCAATGAGAAAGAAATAACAATGGACAATATCAAAACAACATGAGATAAAACTAAATGATCAAGAAAGAACAATGTAACCGTCCTATTGGAGGGGAAAAACAAATCTTATTGGAGCCAAATAAAATCCTCACTAAATCATTTTCAAAGTGAAATGAATAAATAAAATATAAAATATGTCCTAGGACTTAGTTTACTTAAAGAAAATCAATATCATGAAGCCAAATTTGTTGTATCCCAGACCAGATACCAAACATTGTTATTTTGCAAACATTGAAGGTATTACAATATCAATAGTTCATTATCAATTGAAAATGTAACATGGAATCATGTGTATTCAAAGTGATCAACGCCATTCAAATTGCTACAGCTTACATTTTTAACCTTAGTATCGCAAAAGACCCTATATGGCTTTCACTGCAATATTTTTTTTCCTCCAGCATCCTTGATGCGCAAAAAAGTGAAAAGATCCACTACATAAATAATTAATACCTGTGCCATGCTTGCTCATAGCTGAAAATTGAACTTTTTACGAGTTTCACAGTAGGTGCCCCTGCAGTGCCATCTGCATTACTTTAAAGAGTAAAAGCAGATCATACGTGAATTGCTTGTAAGTGAAAGATAGAAAAGGCAATGTACCACTTTGTTGTAAAGCAGATATGAAGGATTCTTCACTTTTACTGCTTGTGTAGATGGTTTGAGGGTTAGCCTGATATTTGACTGTATGGTGTAGGATTCCATAAAAAAAAAAAAGCCAAATAAGATAATGAAGCTTTGAGTAACATAATGTGCATAAATTCCTTCAGACAAACTGAGGGCAAAGAAAGGACAACAACAAGGAATATCATGAAACTCAATTATATTAGAGATGGAAAACAAATAAAGAATTTTAATTTCCGTCACAAGAAACACTACCAATTGGCAGCTGGAACCGTACCAAGATCAATCAGAGGAAAACCCGAGTTGCCATCATCCCAAACTTCAAGCACATGAAGTTGGCGAATACTAGAATCATAATAGGATATACCAATCCTGTAGTGGAATTCAGCAAAGTCATCCATTTCAAGATGTCATTGTCTACCTTGTAGTGAAGTTTAGAAAATAAAATCTTGCAGGAGCATGCTTACCTATGGCCATGTAGAATGCATGCCATATATACCTGAGTTTAGATTCAAACGATTTTGTAAATACAATTTCATGATCTCAAAACACATAAAAATAATTTAAAAACATAAATATATTCTTTATTTGGTGGAACTTTTTGCTATTAAAATTTGAAATAAGAAGTAAAATTAGTTTACAAAACAGAGCCGATAGCAAGCATTTCCGCCATACAGCTACAGCAATCATTATTTAAATTCCTGATTTGTATTAGATTCGTTAAGTGTGTCAGTTCAACTGAAGGTTGTTTGCAAGGCAATTTGAATAACACACACTTATTACTACAAAGTAATGATTAACGCATAATTAATTACTTCAGGTAAGAACCTGAACGGCAATCAACACAGAGGCGCAATTACCTAATCCTCATACAATCTATTCATCTCGACAATGATAAATTACAGTGTAACTAATCGTCTGTTTCTTCTCAAATGGACAACGAAATTAGGGAATTTCCGTTCAAATTTTGAAATCTTCAATATTTAAATGATATTTTTTGATTCACAAAAATTAGTTCATAATTTTTGTTTCCATTAGGTTTTGGAAGCAAAACAAAATATAAATTTAAAAAAAGTTGAAAATCCTCAATCGCATTGAGTCTTTTATTCCAACTTTCACTAGAAACAAACACCGATTCTATTTCCTTCATTTCCCGGCAAAAAAAACTGAGGTAAGTAACGCATACGAGAGAGAAGGACGAAATGATCGAAAATGGACCTGAGATTCGACCTCCGTTTCGTCCATTTCCTCCATGTTCTCGCGCCAAGTGCTTGTGTATGTGATTTTGAATTTTTGAGCTGGAATTGAATGAGCCAAGCCAACGACAAGCGAAGGGAGAGAGGGAGCAAAGATGAGGTTAATATAGGTCGCTTTATAATTTATGTTCTTCTCAACAAATTAACTCTATGGGAAACGCGGTGGCGGTGGCGGTGCTTCAAACTGTCGAATTAATTTTCTCAAACGAATTAATTGGATTCGGCTTCACTTCGGTTCACGGTTTGAAAGCTTTCAATTGTCCAATTAATTGGATAAGGCTTCACAGTTTTAAAGCGGGAAAAAAGCTTTGAAACGAAAATTGTGCATGGCTCCGGAGTTGATGCTGTGTGTTGTGAGTTATTCTGGACGAGTTCGAATCTTCACCCAAAAATGTTTATAGGGTGAGATTCACTCTTATTAAGTGACCATATAGCTCTACTCGAGACAAGTGCAAATGCTGATAAAAGGAAAAATTACAAAATTGTTGTCTCTACGATAAACTTGTAATGGACTATTGTGTACTTTGTACCTAAAAAATATATTAAATTATATTTTAATTTCGTTAGATAATTTTATTATGTCATCTCATTAATTTTAATTATTTATTTAAAATTATAATAAATATCAACTTTTGAAATTTATTTTTAAGTAAATTTTACATATTTTAAAATATTAAGTATATGTCATTTAAAAAAAAAACATTACGCAAGTATCACTTTTTATTTATGAAAAATTTACAAAAATCTCCCTATGTTTTAGCATATACTATCTCCATTTTTATGAGTTCTTTACGTCTTCCTTTTTTGGTATTTTTTTGCGTTATTTACATTTCAATTTATAGTAAATTTTGTAATTGTTTATTATTATTTCTTTATTGGTACTGATGAAAAAGTAAATTTTGTAAATGGTTAAATATTGTTTATTATTATTTGTGTATTTGTACTGGTGAAAATTATGATTTTATTGGTATGTGGTGAAAAGTGAATGTAAATAATTGAAAAAAATAGAGGTAGTAATACATTTTCATCACTGTTAATTTTGAAATGGACAAAAAAGTTTCTGCATTATTTTTTCATTGACAATAACATTCTTCTGTCTTTTTTTTTTTTTGTTAAAATAGCGATTGAATGATTAAAATGTAATTTTACAGACCATTTTAAAAAACTCAATAAATAAATGGACTATTTTAAAATTTTTTCATCTTCTTCTTGAGTTGAACGGCCACAACCGCCGCCACTGCTCTAATCCTTCTCTTCCGTTCAAATAAACACTGATTGAATCCAACGCTGTTCCACCATCTCATCCTTTTTCTTTCCGATCATCTTTTACCTGCCGCCCTTCTCCTCTAGAAATCAAGCCCTTCTCGAGTAGCCTACCTCCCCTCTTCAACTACTCAAATCGATCTCCTTCCTCATTCCTTTGTCCTGCTCCACCACAACCCATTGATCGAGACTCCACAACATCAGAATCATTGATCCTTTTTGTGGTTTTAGTAACATCACCGTTTGGAATCGAATCCATTTCGTTTTCCAGCTCCTCTTTCAATTTCGTTTTTCAATTTCGATTTCATTTTCCGTGTCGATTTCGATTTCGTTTCTCCTTTTGGAATCGATTGATTTCCTTTTTGGACTCCACAACATCAGCTCCTCTTTCGATTTCCTTTTTGTGGTTTCAGACTAACATCACCGTTTGGAATCCATCTCCTTCATTTCTAGCGGCTGTGGAGGAAGGTGCCATTCCGACTAAGGTTTCCAGGTTAAAGATGGAAAGTTTTCAAAACAGTCCCTTCATTTTATAAGGTTTTTTAAAATGCCTCATAAAATTACATTTTGGTCCTTGAACCATTATTTTTAAAAAAAAAAAAATAGACAAAAGGAAGTTATTGTCAATGAAAAAATAATGCAGGAAGCTTTTTGTCCATTTCAAAATTAACAGGGAAAAAAATGTATACTATACTAAAATATAAGGAGATTTTTGTAAACTTTCCTTTATTTATTATAAATATGCATACTTACTTTTTATATATAAGTTAGTATACATATTTACCAATAAATAAAAAATATATGTATTTACTTATATCATATTGATAAATATAAAATAGAAAAATAATATTTAACTAATATTTTAAATTTGGTAACATTTTATTATAATAAAATTACTAAACTGGTTGGCACCTTAACTCAATATTGCCCTGTCCCATTTGGGCACATGTATCCTATTTTTCCAAACAGCGCAGGATGAGTTTTGCAAAAATTGCCTCGAAGTCATCTATGGTCAACCCTAGATCGGATAGCCAATAATAATATTACTTTCGTTTCAAAATAATTGGAATTTTTACTATTTATTTTTATTTTTTTCTATAATTTTCTTTTTATTATACCATAAAAATTTACAACTCACATCTAATTAATATAAAAAGTGGACTTCACATACAATAAAAAATAAATTACATACATTATAAGATAAAAAGTATAATTATCCCAATTCAATAAAAAATATAAAAAATCTCAATTATTTAAGAATGAGATTTTACCCTAAAATTTCAATTATTTTGAAACGAATATAGTACTATTTAATTTATGTTTCAATTATGTTATGTTTACAAGTCATACAATCTAAGAAATTCGAAGTCTAGACTTTTAATTTACAATAACAATACTCTATGAATTAAGCTGACTTTCGTTTCCACTTCACGTCTTATTTTCTGGAGTATATGATATCATTTCCGTGTGCTAATACGAGGGTTTATACCAATGTTTAAGATAGGTGATTATGTGAAGTATAAAGCTCCAAAAATGGACTGCACATATAAACACAAGCTGTAGCTTATCATTGAAGCCGCGTCCGGCCTAAAGAATAAGTCCAAGAATCTCCATTAAATATATCATAAAATACTAACATAAGTTTAATAGTAGTAATTTATAATTATTCTTTTTTATTCCTTTATTATCCATCTCCTATATATATATATTATAAATTTCGTATATTTCGTATCTTTTTATATTTGATGATTTCCGATGAATCAACAATTTTAATACTAAAAAAAATTATATCTAAAAATATATGTATAAAAAGAATTTTCCAGCTTTCATTCTGACTAATAAATTTTTTTAAAATATATAATATTGGGAATTTATCCTGATTTATATATTTTTCATATAATTACTTAAAAGTCCTCAAAATTAGAAAATTTTCAAATACAACAAAAATTTTCCATAAAAATATAAATGCAAATTTAACTACTCCATTAATTTTAAGGCTTTGACGAATTAGAAATGGGATGATTTTTTCATGTCACAGATAATGAACTATCCAAAATCAGAATGGGTCTTTTTATAAAAAAAAAATTAAATCCGAATGGGTCTATGTTAAAAAAAAAAAAAAAAATTTAATCCGAATGGGTCTACAAAAGGAAAGAGTCCGAAAGAAATAATTTTTGTTACATTTAAAGTCAAAAAAATTTACCAAGTTGATCCAAACAAACAAACGCACTGGATAGATACACTCTTTCCTGGTTACTACCAACCTTCAAAAATCTACATATATCACTCTCTCTTCTTCCTCCCTAAAGACATGCCTACATTATCGTGTTTCACCTCCTTCAATCTCCAGTATTTGTAATCTATTATTCTATTATACACCTACCTTGATAATGGAGGCGCCTTCTTTTGTTTCTAAAGCAAGGACTGCCTTTCATTCTGCTGCTGCTAAAGCGGAGCGAGTTTTCACCGATATTAAATCCGACTTTAAATCCGATCGAGCAGGTTCTTAGATTTTCTCCTCTGTTTTTTGTACTTTTCCATTTTTAAAATTTCCGCTCTTACCTATTTTAAGCGCTTGCTTTTTAATTCACGTACTATTTATTTGACTCGCCTATTTTTTTTCTTTTTGATCGAAGAAGATTCTGGTAGGCAATCGCCGGATCAATCGGATGAGTCTCTAAAGATTGACGGCGAGTCAAAGGTATTTAAACTATCAAAGCTTGATTGGTGGAATTTATTTTGATTTTCATAAGAAATGTGGGTTAGGAGGATACTGGGCTAAAAGTGTAAGGGAATTGAATTTTTCTGTTTGGTTGCTTGGAAATTGGAAATGGTTTTTGTGCGTGGATTGAATTGAATTGAGCTATTTTGTTGTGTGTGAGAGAGAGTTTCTTCATTTTCCTTCATTTTCATTTTTATTTTCTGGGCAATCAAACTGGTAAGAAATTGTAAATTTTAATTGTGCTCTCGTATGGTACGGAACAAATTTAAAAATATTGTAGTCTTTTTTTCCTCTCCATTTGTTTCATGTCTTGTAATTAATGTTGTTACTTCGATAATGCAGAGAAATAACGAGGGTAAGCCTTTGAGGTGGAGACCGGCACATATAGGAACAAAGCAAGAGTGGCAAGATAGGTTTAAGAATATAAGAATAGGGAAAAAAGGAGCAGAAAATAATACAGAGAAAGCTGAAAACTCCACCATGGCTGTTCCATTCTATGATGAAAATATGTACATACTTAACATGAAAAATGATGTTGAGGCAAAGGTAATGACTTTGCCTTATAGATTTACACATGTGTGCATGTGTTTGTGTTTTCAGATGTCCATAGCAATGGCCTTTTTTTGGGTTGTAGAAGAAACCAGATTGCATGTGACGGGTCAATGAATTTTTTTATATGTTCTTGTTTGTCTCGTTGTTGGTCCAAAAAAAATTGTTCATGATTGGTTGTCATTTTATAGGGTTTGCAAGTATCCTTTATCTTAGAAAGATTAGATAACATCAGCCCAGAGAGCATTCCTTCAACATCCGTGATGAAGCAGTTGGCTATAGCTATTGAGTAAGTTCCCTCCTTAACATCAAGACCTCTTTATTGTGTTTTTTATCTTTTCTTTTCAATCCATCTTGTTTCATTAAAATGTTTTTCTTTCATGGCATTATCCTTCCATGGAACAGGCTTGACTTCTAAGGAGACAATTCTAATAAGCTACTGTTTCCATTTTGTATATATTGTCCTTAATTGCATTTGCTATGCTTCTGGGTCCTCTTTCCAGTGCCGGGAAGAAGAATAGGTCAATGAAAGATATTTTGGCATTATCTGGGGGCTCTTCACCTATCATCGAGAGAGCAAGCTTGAGCCTTGCTGCGGTGAAGTCCTTAGTGCTTCGTGAAAAGGAGGATAAACTTGCATCTGAGTTTGGCGATGAGGATGAGAAAGTTCAATCCTTGATAAATTCACTGTTTGATTCAGGTATGTTCATGATTATGTGACAATGAGAGGGTCTTTCTTTGTCTAATTCCTTTAATTTCTGACACTATCCTGTTATGATCTTTCACTTCCGTTTTAATATCTGCAAGATACTCGCAGAGGGAAAATTTCTCAGAAGGAACATCAGTTCTGGTTTGGACGCATTAACTTTGCCCAGAGAAATTCATGGTGCTCCTCCTGATAGCTTGCTTGTCAAGCTAGCTGAAGTAATTGGAAGCTTTAAAAGTTTGCAGAAAATGACATTGTTGTGGTTCAGAATTGTGGCTGAGGTAAGTACATGATTTATGGAACTTCTATTACCTGAACAAATAGCCAGCGTTAACAATGTAGGAAAATTTTGCTTGCAATATTTACTAATTCATGAATGTGTGATTTGAGATTAACAAATAGGTGCATCTCTGGATGAATGTTGAACTGTTTTGTTTACATAGACATATGCATAAATCCCACTTCACTAGTCACTGCATCTTAGAAATGTTCCTTTTCTCAAACATTACTTACCACTAGTCAAATTTCCTTAGTTTTTTTCTTACAACTATGAAAACTTTTGGACTTACTTTTTCCTACACATTGAAGTTGAAGCATTTATGGTAGTTTTTTATTATCTTCTGACAAACTATGCTTTGAATTTGTTAACATTTGCAGCTGAGAAGACTTTGGTCTGAAGAACTGCATATACCTGGAATCCCTTTTGATGATCTTCCAGATCTAAATTCTTGTCTTTTATACCAGCAATTACAGGTTATCAATTGTTGCGTTTCCAGGAAAAGACGTCACATTCTTGCCACTGAATCAATAGAATTGGTGATGAGAGATGCCAGTTCCTACTCTGAACAGTCTCATATTTCTGAAGATATGATTGGTAACAACTGTATCCTATATGCAAAATTGAGCAATGGAGAAAAAGTCCTCCGGTTGGGTGCAGATCAACCAGCTGACAATTTAACCATGTTGGAAACTGGTGAACCAGTATACTCCCCCGTAACGCAGGTGTGGTTAGTGAATTGTACTAGAAGGATAAGTATGCATTTAAACTTGATTCTGATGGGTTCACTTGCACATATAGGAAGGGCCTCTGCTTACTGAAGATCTTATCAAAGAAAATGAGGAGTTTGTGCTTCGAACTGGGAGGTTAGTTTTATGATATATCTTGCTTGACCTGCTCTGTTATTTCTAATACTCGAGCTGTAATCTTTTGGATAGTTCCTCAATGTTTTATACTTCAGTACTTTTGCACCATTCAATAATGTGTTGGTATATCTTTTTTTTCACCATTTCTTTTTCCTTCACATTCAAGACGTGAATTGTTTAATTGAAATATTTCCAATCGTTATAGTGTTTATTACCTAGAAGTAGCCATCTTTCTCTAAGTGTAATATATTTGTTTTGTTCTTCTAAAAGGACAATAATGTGATGTTTTTCTATTCATGATCTTATCTGAAACTGGTTATCCTTTGTTCAATTGTATTGTTTCTTTTCATCAGTGTTGGTGCTGGGTGTTCTCAACTCCTCTCTGACATGCAGGCCTTCAAGGTAGAGTTTCTGAATTAAGTTTATCCATATTATTATTTATTATTAAGAGGTGGGTGTAACTGGATTCTATATGTAACAATGTGCTAGGCTGCAAATCCTGGTTGTATCTTGGAAGATTTTGTTAGATGGCACTCTCCTCCAGACTGGACCGAGAATGTCGATGAGGCTAATGAGTTTTTTGAGGGAGTTGATTTATCTTCTACAAGAGGTCAACTAAGTAGTCGAATGCAGAAAGAAGGTATAATGTTTCTCCTATTTTCCACTGCCAAAATTATTGTTCTATTGCTAAATGGTTTTTTGATAGCTGTTGTTTGTAATTTGCTGATATGTTATTGACTTTGCACGACACAAGCCTAATGAGATATCATTGATTTAGTCTATTTATTGTGTGTACTACGCTGAAGATGTTTTATCTTGTGCAAAAATTTAGTTATGTATATTTTATGCTAATTTGTTTATATAGATATACAAGTAATACAAAGTATCCTTAGACAGGTTTCTGTATTTACTTGGTTTGTCCATTTGTTTTGAGAAATGATTTTCATGATGGTAGGCAATTTGTGGCGTGAGCTGTGGGAAACAGCCAAAGCAGTGCCAGCTGTTAAACAGGCTCCCCTGTTTGATGAGGATTTGGCAGTGTAAGTTGGAATTCTGCCATTCATGTTTTGTCATTATAGTTAGTAGGGTGACATATGACTGACTTGAATAACTTTGCAGAGAGGGTATTCTGCATGACTTAGAGGACCTTCCACCTTCGGAACTGTTTGAACAACTCTTTATTTCTCTAGTAAGTTAGTTTATCAAATTTCAGAATGCAGGTTCTGGTCTGTGCTATAATGAATTTGATGTGGCTCCATTTATTGTTCTATATAAAGACAGGATTTTTTTTTTTATCTTCAGAAATTAAGTTTTGTCAAGTGATTACTGGTTGCTGGATTATGTGGCTAAACATATGAAATGATTTATCAGAACTTTTATTGGGATTCTCTCATTGGCTATTGAAAATTCCATGTTTTATCAGCTTTAAGAAGTCTTTTCTTCTTGGGGAATTTTGCCTTTCAGTATTGCAATTGTTAAGGTGCTAATGATGTCCATCCTTTCTGAAAATTTCAGCTTGGTTTAGGATTTGTAATTGCTGAGGCTAAACTCTCCAGTAACTTTGATTTGTCAAAAATATATCACGAATGCAAAGACTACGTTATTTCCACTTGTCAAGGAGGCAACTGGGGTGAGAAAGTGGATGATCTCTGCCAGGTATGTTATCCAATTGCATATAAGCTTTTATTTATTCCTACATTTCAAACCCTATTAAAATAATGCAACATCATTATATTTCTCAGTATCATTTTGCATGACATAGAGCACAAGTTCACGCATGAATGCCATACGCACCAATTTCTGCCTTTTCTCTTGTCATTAAAATCATGACTTCCTTTTAGTTTTTTGGCATAGGCATTGCAATGTCCATTAAATTCTATTAATCTTCATAGATGAGATGGCAATTCTACTCATCTCTCTTGCATTTGAATTTTTTCCCCCATATCCTAATTGTGATACAATGAAATCATTCCTTTGTTTAGGTGTATGAAACGGTGGAGAGAATACTTCTAAACCCAGACGAAGTCATGAAGGCAGTAAAGCTGGCAGAAGAAACTGCCAGCGTGGCTGGTGAACCTAAACGGAGGATTAAGAAGATTGGCTTGAACTTTGGCAGTAACCCTAGAATACCATTCCCAAAAGATGAGAAAAAATTGGAGATATCACCTCGACAACCATTCGCAAATTTCTTTGATGGGAAATCATCCTTGTTTTCAAAAATGTCTCCCAAGACTGAGGCTTTGTTTTCAAGAATGTCTCCCAAGACTGAGGCTTTGTTTCCAAAAATGTCTCCTAAGACTGAGGCTCCATCTGTGAATGACAATACTAGACCAGTTGAAAATGATTGGACAATTGTTTAATTAGATTGTTTTTTTTTTTTTAATTTTTTTTTTCTCCTTTGCTTTAATTTTGGGCTAAGCTGTATCTGGCAGGAAATTGTAAATTATTATGAAATACATTCCCTTTAAAAATACAAATGAAATATAGCAGTTTTGAGTTGATGAACTGTAGTTGTTACTTATTAATGTAAAATATCTCAAATTGTAATCATCGTGTTCGAGTTCCCTGAAACCCTCGTTTCTTTCTCTGTATATTTGCATTTTCATCACCAAATAAGTGGTGGTCGTCATCATCTTCTTCTTCAGGCACAGATTCTTCAGTTTCTTTATCAGATTCAAATTGTTTGGAAATAAAAGCCGGCACCACAAAATTTGCTATCGCATATACAAACAGAAGCAAACCGCTGTCCAATTCACATCAAATATAAAATCAGTAAGCAAGCAACATGTAAGTGTTACTAATTATAGCTTAAATTGAAAAAATGCGCTCGAATTTAAAAAAAAATACCCCAGAGCATTAATTTGCAATTAATCAAACAATCATATTTCTCAATTAAAGTCACTGGGACACACACAGGCAGTAAATTATTGCAAAGATTCTGAAACATATGTTATGAGAAAAACTTAGCTCACCCTGTTTGGAGGAGGACAGAAATGTCGCCTGGAGATTTGGCCGGAAAAGTGTCAGCAGCAAGAAAGAAAGGAGTGGTGGCGGCGGTGGTAATGGCTCTAGTGCTTGTTAGTTTGGCAAGCTTTGTTTTGGTAGAAGGGCGAAGGAATTTGTGAGTGTAAAGTCGTTGATTATGTTGAATGTGGTGTGCATAATGGAACGAATGAAAAGAAGAGAGAAACTGAAGGCACTTCATAGCTCTATTTTTCCCTTCAAAACTTCAATTGAATGTGGATAATCGATCATTTTATGTACAGTCAAGATATTTTCTCTGAGAGAATTATCATTTGTGTGACATGAGTGGTTATAATTGACTGCAGCCACCACTCTATAAGGCTTGGACTGAATGTCACAAAAGGCAGTTTAGGGAAGCTGCTGGGAAGGGACCACATACCATATACTCCCTCTTCTTCTTTATATTAGCTCTATAAACGATTTTTTTTTTACCATCATAACCTTATCTAAATAATATTTGTCATTTAAAAAATTTTACCATTATTGAGTTCAGATTTGTATATTTAGTGAAGTACTCATTTTCCTTATAACTAGTGTGATAAGTAAAAAAAATAAGAGTGAGTAGTTATTACATCATACCCGTTTAATTTACATAGAAAAACTGAGGGAAAAAAAAATTTGAAGAAGAATGGACCACCAAATTTCTTATTTTAGTCCTTTACTTGTAGAAGTTAAAAGAAAAATGTTTGTGATTAATATCTATGCATCTTAAGTTTAATGTTATTGTAAATTTATAGGAATGCACTTTCTTATGACTTTTGTACAAAATATATTTTGTTGTATTCAAATACATAGTCTGAATATTACAAGTAAGATTACCAGTGGCATAGCAAAAAAAAAAGTCCTCGAGTGGTCCATTTTTCCGGCAGCAGATTAGCGGCGGGGCAGTGACAACAGCGGCGATGGGCGGCAAGATTTTCCTTCCTTCTTCCCCCTTTCTTCGCTACTGCAGTTTTCTAATCTTATTTATTTATTTATTTTTGGTTTAATCAAAATAACGTCGTTTTAATTCAGTAGAAAAATAATAATAATAAAATAACATTATTTTAAGCTGACCTAAAAAAAAATTCAATTAATGAAACGATGCATTTTGGAGTTATAATGAAATGCACCGTTTCATTACAAATGCACTGTTTCATTACATATTACATATTATGTCGTCGTCTTCTTCTTTTTCTTCTTCTTCTTGTCCGGTCACCGCTGCTATGCTTTCGGCATTGCTTTCTTTTTTATTTTTCTCCCAAAATTTCATGAGGCCCAACGTAGCTCCGCACCATAAGATTACTGTTATTATAAGAGAGTTTTAGAGTGATTTATATAGCCTGTAGGCTGCGACGGGATGAACTGCAGGCAGGAGGACGTGGCTGTAGCCTGTAGTGGAGCTCCATCGTAGGCTACGTGGCATTAATGTCGGGCGATCTATGCCTGGGCCCACCAAGCCTCATGTCGAGTGACTTTTGCAGGCCGAAGTGACCTGCAAGCCCTTGGCCTGATCCAAGACTCGGCCCAAAATTACTTGTCTTTAATCTGATGTTAAACATTCGCAATATATGACCAAAGTTCAAAAAATAGGTGAAACATGCACAATTAACTTTCATTTTCTTTTAAAAAAATTATGCTCCTTTCTTAACATTTTATGTTTTGTGTTTCTTGTTTATAAGAAATAAAAAACTGCTGCTATTTTTTTATTTTCAATTTTTAAAAAACTATTGTTTTAATTTATTTTAGATATAAAAAACAATCAGAAACAGAGCAAATTATTTGGTTTATAACTTGGATTATCCATTTTGTTTGTTATTGATATTGTTAGAATTTAATTCTATCGACTTTACATTTCAACACAATATAACATGTATTCAAAAATTACTTATATATATATTTTTAAAAAAAAATTATATTTAGTTATTTATATCAAATAACAATATATATCTTTTCAAAATATTATAATTAAGAGAATAATATCCTGATAATTTTTTTTTACAATGATCTTGATAATTTTATTAGATGAATGATATTAATTTTATGATGTAAAATCATATACAATTTTATTATATTATCTAAAATAATATTGAAATATAATGATGATATTGAAATGCTTCCTAAACAAAGTAAAAATAAGAAGGATGTGGAATTAAACATGAGATATAAATTTGAAATCCACGCAAATTTTTATTTGGAAAACAGTTTCTTTTCAAAAGAAAAAGAAAAAACTAAATAATTTTAAGAGGCCGTATGGTATTGTTTTTGTTTTTCACTTATTTTTCAAAAAAATAAAACGAAACTTGTTTGATTAAAGTGTCTTTATTTTCTATTTTACTTCTTTTTCAAAATCACTTTTAAAAACAAAAACTGATTTTTAGAAACCACAAAATCACAGTTTTCACTTTTATGTTTCAACTTTTTTCTATAAAATAGGAACATTTTTTTGAAATAAAATTTTAATATGTTTAATAATTCCAAACTAAAATATATTTTATTAACAGCCAATAAATATAAAAAATTTTATACTACATTTTTATTTAACTTAAATTCTTCTTCATATGTAATTTATTTATGAATATTTTAAATTATGTTTTTAAAATAATAAATATTAACTCATTTAATACTTTAATTTAAATATATAATAAAAAAATTAAAAATTTTATTTTAAATATAATATTAATTTCACAAGTTGCTTATATATATATATATATATATATATATATATATATATATATTAAAACAAATAAAAATAGTGAGTGGAATGATAAAAAAACAGTTTTAGAAAAACAAAAGATGAAAAATGAAAAACTATTTTTTGTTTTCTATAAACAAAAAATAAAAAACAAAAAGTAGTGCCAAACAACCCCAACAATCAAGTTTTTATTTATTTTTGAAGGAAAAAAAAACATGAAACTAAATTATTGTGTAACACCCCAAATCCAACTTACGAATAAGCCAGACTGAAGTGTTACTGAACTGTAAACTTCCATTACTACTTACAGAAATTTTTTTTTAAATTTGCTATTACAACATAAATAACTTAATCGTTTCTCATACACAAACTACTTTACAATATTTACCCATAATAATTCTCAATATTCAGTACATGACAAACTAAATAAAACCAGATGTTATACCAACACTTGACTTCTGGGAGCTAACCGTGTACTTGTTGACACTCTAATTCCTCTAGCTGCGGACCTGCGAGTTACAGAAATAACTCGCTGGGCAACTCCATGCTCAGTGGGTACAATATATATATATATAACACAATGCTGTTTAAAACCAGTTGACAAATTCATTTCACAAAACCATATGTATCATGCTTATATTCACAGGGAAAAATATTTAATAAAGTTCATTTCATAAAACAATTATCAATCGAAGCAAATCATTAATCTCATTTTTTTACTCTACTGGCTAGTTGGGCTTCCTATGATAAGTCCAAGAGCTTTATATTCGGTCGTGATCCAATGGCACGCCGGTTATCAGTCGAGCCCCTAGGCACACCGATAATATTCATAAAATTTATCATTTAGGCCGTACCCCCTAGGTACGCCTCTCTCTTTTTTTTTTATTGAGCCACAATCCGAAGTTGTGCCCCCTTTTTTTTTATTCACCTGCACAGGAATTTTTGCTCATATGTTGACATATACCTATCACTAGGCTCCCTAACCACGTAGAGTACAAAATTCATTTATTTAATATCACTCTCTCAATAATTTGCTCAATGTATATCAGATTCATGATCATGTTCATCTCAAACACCTTTTCAGAATTTGAATATATAATCAATGTCTCACTTTTCATTTACCGCGCCAGTAGCATCGCGTCTGCGTCTACCGCGTCGGAATATTAAACAATCAATTTATAACTCAAATACACGTTTGAGTTCCCAATGAAATAATCTTTAAAATATAGTAAAAATATCAATCATTAAAAATAAAAAATTCAAAACAAATTCTATAATTTTGTCTTTACTGCGCCGGTAACATCGCACTTGCGATTACCGCGTCGAAGTATCAAACATTTAAATCCAACTTAAACTCACGTTCGAGTGCCCAGCAAATATTCATTTAAACACTATAAATAATAAATCAATTTAAATAATTGTTTAAAAGAAAATAGGTTTAGTTCACATATTATTTCTAAAATTCCATATATAAATTCAATATCAAATTATCACTTTCGTCGTGCTAGTAGCATCGCGCTTGCGTCTACTGCATCGGTATTTTAAAATACATCAAACAGTTATGTTCGAGTTCCCAACAATTTATTTATTCCAAAGCAATGAAAATATTAAATGCTTAAAATAATTACTCAAAATAAATATTCAAAAATCAAATGCAGTTTGAATACTATAAGAAAAATAGTACCAAACCTGAAAAGTAGTCCACAAATATCCTTACACGTATACTCCTTAAATTTCCTCGTGCCTAGGCGTTTTCGGATCCTAAAAATATTATTTGAATATTCAATAAGTCCGATAAATAATTCTTTAGGTCCCAATAATATTATTTATGTGTTTCTAATAATTTTATAATTTTATTTGGGTCCTTAAATATTTAAAGTTCACAAAATAATTCATTTATATTTCTGTTGGACTAAATTGCATGAAATAATTAAGTTTAGGGGCCGTTTTATTATTTTTGGACCCATTTGAAGAGCCAAAGTGAGTTCAGGGACCAATATGTAAAACGCAGAGGGACCAACATGCAATTTTTCAAACTCTGTTATGCGGCAGGACCTATGTGCGAACGGTAGTTAAGTTTGGGAACCGAATTGTAATTTTCGGACTAACCTGCACATAGCTGACAAGAGGAAGGACATTCTTGTAATTTTCCTTCTTCTTCCTTCTTTCCTCTGTTCTGGTTCCAATTTTCCCGTTGCCGTTCTAGGCGACCAACGGCGGCAAGGTCGGTACCAACGGCGGCAAGGTCGGTACCTACGGCTTCCTCTCGACGGCAGCAACTTGTTGGGACCCTCTAGGCGGCCGGAAAATGAACGGAGGCGGTGATATCACCGTTTGAAGCTTCGATTGACCGGTTGAAGCATCCACCTTCAATGGCTTCGTTCGTCGTCGTCCGGTGTCGGTCGACGGATTTCTCACCATAAATCAACTCCCCTCAACTAGATCTACAACTCTATAAGCTCGGATTTTGCATTAAATACAGGAAAATCAAATCACCATTATCAAATTCCTCTCCCTGTTTTTTTTCCGTTTTCTTCTTCCTATTTTCTTCTTAATTATTATTTTTTTTATCTTGTGTTTTTTTTTTCTCTTCTTTCTTGTCCAACTATTAAACCAACACCAATTTTCAACTCTCCATTTAATT
This sequence comes from Croton laevigatus, assembly GCA_949640765.1. Lineage (NCBI taxonomy): Eukaryota > Viridiplantae > Streptophyta > Magnoliopsida > Malpighiales > Euphorbiaceae > Croton > Croton laevigatus. The sequence goes on along the minus strand of CATIWJ010089161.1, from coordinate 1,840 downwards.
TTCACTTTTTCTCTTTTAATCTTATCTCAACATTTTTTTTAATTTAAATTATATAATTTTTATATCAATTATTATTTTTATTATTATTATTATTATTAGTATTACTTTATTTTTAAGAATAAAATTTACAACTAATCCCTATAATACCACTAGTCTAGGTTTTCGAGTATTACAAGTACAGTCACCCCTCCTAAAAATGTTTGGAACATATGATTTCATGAAAAATAAAATATCATTGGTTAGTGGCTTAGTGGATTCCATGTGGTTTTTTCTTCCACATGTTTGAAGTTTGAATTTGAACCATGGTGATTCGGTGGAGCTATTGATAAATTATTTAATTTTTACATGTTATTTTGTGAGGGTAATTTTGGAATTTAACATTTCTATTTTAAAAAATGTGCTATTTAGTACATTTTGAAAACTTGGTGTTATTTAATACCTACAAATAATATGCTAACAATAGTATTTTATCATTTCTATTACTTCACAATCGTGGGCTTCCTTAAGTGCAAGCCACGCTATTGTCATACGAGCAAAATGGCAATTTTCGTCCCAAGTCTCGGGTGAAAAAGGGTTTAAAAATGGGGTTTTTGACAAAGTTTGGCCAAGCTTAGGGTCCCAATTGGACCATTGCCCTTTTGAATATGGACACAAGTGGCCAGACAATGTTAAAGAATACCAAAAGTAAACTGTCACTATGGGAAGAAAATGGAAAAAACAGCATGCAATTGCAAACCAAAAACGCGTTCCTCAAAAGTATACTACAAAATTTCAAATGGTAATCCATATATTACTATAAGATGTATGTGAACAGTATGCTATATTATTACAGATGCCATGCATTGAAGAAATAGTTTTTTGCCTTTTTTTAGAAAAGAAGAAATAGTTGTTTAAGCTCCAGTAAACTTTTACCATTTTTAATCATTTACTGTGAAGTATAAAAATTTAATTTTGGCTAATAATCAAGGTGTTGTTTAACTGGAGTGAATAGACGCGGAAAGATTAACCTTTTTTTTTTTTTTTTTGATAAAGTTAAAAAAAAAAAAAATATTCGTTTGGTTCCCAAATCCACTTTTAAGGAAAATAAGGATACTTGAATTGAATTAAAACGATATCCAAGTGTATCAAGTTTTTTCTTCTTTGGTTTGTCCAAGGAAGTCATTAATGGTATGTCACAATCAAAATCCAGGGTCGAGACCGATGTATAACTACACTGAAATCTGACTACACAAATTTTTAAAAATAAATATACAAAAATCACTATGTAAAAATTTCTTTTAAATTACAAATGCAAATTAAAACTGTTGGGATATCAATTCAAGTCCCACATCGGAAAAATAAAGAAGAACTACCTTGAATATAAGTGCCAACTTAATTCCATTAGTATGAGATCTTGTGAGAGGAGCCCAAAAACAAATCCGTGCGGGCTTGGCCCAAAGCCCTCGTGGTGGTCAGCGGTACAAGATGAGTGGATTGTCGCTAATTATTGAGATATTAATCCAAGTCACACATCGAAAAAAATAAATGAAGCCTTTTGGGAGGAGCCCAAAAACAAATCTGTCCAGACTTAGCTCAAAGCGGACAATATCATGGGATATATATAAAATGAGCCCTTGGTTTTTTCCCTTTCTAACAAATGGAATTGCGGCAAAATGGAAAAGAAAATACGAACCCACTATAATTTTTATTTCATTTTAGGACATTATAGAGTAAAATTTCCACGCGCTCTTCGTCTTCTCTTTCTTCTTTCCTCTCTGGTTTTTTCCCTTCTGTGTAAGCACTGTAACTGCAAATTGATCTCGCTAATTTCACCGATCTCGCAAATTGACTCACAATGATT
>CATIWJ010089156.1:0-32408 GCA_949640765.1 Croton laevigatus | reverse complement strand
GAGCGGCTCGCGAGCCACGCTCGTAACCGCTCGTTTATAAACGAGCTTGAAAATTGCGCTCGCGCTCGGCTCGTTTACCTGACGAGCGCGCTCGAGCGATCATTTATCGAGCCGAGCGGCGAGCCGCTCACGAGCCGCTCTGCTCATTTACACCCTTATTTGCTGGATTCCTGATACTACAAGTACAATCCCTGCTAATGCTTCACATAGAGTTGGTGTTGGTGCTATAGTCTTGAATGATAAAAAAGAGGTACTGGTTGTCCAGGAAAAGAGTGGCAATTTTCGAGGCACTGGTGCGTGGAAAATCCCCACTGGAGTTGTTGATGAGGGTGAGAATATCTTTGAGGCGGTTGTAAGAGAAGTAAAAGAAGAGACAGGGATTGACACAGAATTTCAGGAGATTCTAGCATTCAACCAAACCCATAAATCATACGTTAGGAAGTCAGATTTATTCTTTGTATGCATGCTGCGGCCCTTATCTTTTGACATTCAAATGCAAGAGCTAGAGATTGAGGCAGCCCAGTGGATGCCGTTTGAAGAATATACAGCAAACCCGATTGCCCAGAAGCATGAACTTTTCCAGTTTATACCTGACTTGTGCTTGGCCAAGATAGAGAGAGATTATTTTGGATTTTCCTGTCTTCTTATAACTTTCAAAGGCGACAAACAATACTTGTATTCAAGCATCCGAGATAAGCAGTGGTTAAAATTCTGTGATCACCACTAGGAAACGCTTTTCACGTGTTTGTATAACTTATATTATTTCATACACCAATAAGAGAGATAGCAATAGCATGCTTGATTAAAATCTCCTTAGGTTACTTACTACTACCTCCATTTTTTTCATTTCTTTACATTTCAAACAGCATGCTTAGATTGAACTTTGGTGTTAATAGTTTGATGGGTTGAATTAGGTAGATTAAAGTATGTTTAGGTTAGTTATAAAGTATGACTACTGTAGTTTAATTATATATAAATAATATTTTAATCCACTTAACTTAACTCATCAAATTATCAACACCAAAGTTCAATCTAAGCATACTGTTTGAAATGTAAAGAAATGAAAAAAACGGAGGTAGTACTTAATGTTGTGTAGTGAATATTCTACAAAGTAGCAAATGCTAGGAAGAAAGTTGGTTATGCAGACTTTGTAAGCCATAAAATAATTGATGGTGAAGAAAGATATAATGAACAGCCAAAAAAAAAAAAAAAAAAGGCTTTAAATCTAGCTTAAGATTGCATGATAGCAACCTTTTTAATTTTGAACGTAAGATTGGAGATAAAAATTTAAAATATAATTTTGACTAAGGTACTTAAACTTTAGATAAAAGATGTATTTCTCTTTATCTAACTTGATATCATTTTTTAAAATTGAATAAATTATATTTCTTATAATAAATTTTTTTTAGTAAATAATAATAATAATAATAAATAAATTAATTAATTAAAATTGTAAATTAATTTTTAATATGTTAATTCAAATTATACAGTTATAAAATGAACACTACACTTCTGTTATAAAATAAAAAATAAAAAAATGCAATCAGTTTTGCTCTCCTTTGTGACAAAAAAAGGGCAATGATCGGAGTAAACTCCTACATTAAATTGAATTTCTTAGAGAAAGAAGTATAGTGGCACCTTTAAATTTTGCAAATGATCACTAAAAGGCCTCAAAAATTGTTCCGAATGACAAGAAATCAACTTTTTTCCAGTTTGAATTTCACTTACTGCTACGTACTATTCTTTCATTTTTTTTAAATAATAATAAAAATATAAAAAAGGAAAGAAAAAATGGCAACTAGGTAAAAGCATAAAAATGCTATTTCACTAAATATGAAATATATGGGTCTTTTTTAATTAAAAAGGATAAAATGTAAGTATTTCATATAATTTCCCAAAAGGTTATAGATGCGCGTTTGTTGTGTGTTATTGGTTTGGAACGTTGGTGGCATTTTGATGTGAAATATTTTGTTAGCTCTAGATGAAGCTAGCAAGAAGTAGCGATAACTGAAATTTCTTTTAAACAAAATTTTAATTTTAATTTAATTGAAAAATAATAAGTTTTTCTATATGAATTGAAAAATAATAAGATATATTATTTTTTTTAAAACGAAACATCTTTCAATTTTAGATATTTTATAGAAAGCAAATAGTATAAGTTTTTAAGGGTCAATTATATTGAAAATACCTGAATTTTGAGGGTTCTTTCACCGCGGTACCTAAATTTTAAATTCTTACACAAAAATACCTGACCTTTAAAAGAATTTGCAAATAATTGTTGTTTGCCGGTTTTCAGGTTGCAACCGGTTACTTTGCTTATGTGTCGATGACATGGCAATAAAAACTCCAATCTGTCAGCTTTTTCGTTCCTCTCTCTCCTGCCCCTCTACCCAAAATTGCCTTTCCTTCCTCTTTTTCTTCTTCAACCTGCAACGAAACCCATTTCTAAATTCATACTCCTCCTTTTTCTTCTTTTCCCCCACCAATTCAAGAAAAAAACACAATCACAAATATTAGTTCATCTTCATCGACACAATTTCACAATCCAATCAATTCAATGTAAAGAGAGGAACAAATGCTGTTATGGGTATTTGCAGAAAATGTCATTGAACTCAAAAGATCAGTGAAGAAGAAGTGAAGATAGAGGCATGTACCCTATTGAATGCAAGACAAAGACAGAGGACTAAAACTGATAAATCCGCGTCTTCTTCCTCCAAATCCCTAGCGCCGCCCTCCTGAACAGCCGCAGCCGCAGCACCAGTCGCCGGACTAGACGCCACCTTGCCTCGCCACCGCTTCCTTCGCCATGGGAGCAGAGATCGTGGATCAAGATTGAGGAAAAACGATGAATCCCATTGCCCGAAGCGTTGATTTCTGGAAAACAAGACCGACAGTTTCCAGAAATCGTGGCGCCGCCGTCCGTTCTTCAATGGCTGATCTTTGCCTCGCCGCCGGTCTAGTGACCGAAACTCCTTTCCTTCTAGCACCGAAAAGTCCGAATCTCGAGCATTAACTGACGAAGGGCTGAGACGAAGAAACACGATTTCTGGAAATCCCAAAACGCGATGATTTCCAGGCCTTCATTGGCCGATCCAGGCTAGAGACGGGCCATCACAGCCGAGACCCAGCCGCCTAACTGAATGGCGACCAAACGAAGAACAGATCCTTCGTTCTTTAAAATTTTTTTTTTATTCAACCAAAAAATTCGATTCTTTTGTTTTAGCAGAGAAAATTAGAAGTTATGGGAAGTATTGGTTTGGAAGAGTTTTTTTTTTTTTTTTCTTATTTTTGTGTTGTATGAATTTGGAAATGGTTTCATTGCAGAGTGAAGGTTGAAAAAGAAGAAGAGGAAGGAAAGGCAGTTTTGGGTAAAGGGGGCAGGAAAGAGAAGAACAAAAAAGCTGACAGATTAGAGTTTTTATTGCCATGTCATCGCCACATAAGCAAAGTAACTGGTTGTAACCTGAAAACCGGCAAACAATAATTCTTTGCAAATTCTTTTAAAGGTCAGGTATTTTTGTGTAAGAATTTAAAACTTAGGTACTGCGGTGAAAAAACCCTCAAAGTTCAGGTATTCTCAATATAATTGACCCAAGTTTTTAAAAATTAAGTATTTAGTTTAACTGTTTTGTACGACTGATAAGATTGAATAACCAAAAGTTAGAATTTGGGCATTTAGTAAATTTTAAAATTAGTTGCTGATTCTATTACTCCTATCCATAGATTTTATAGCTGATTTTTATAGGATTATATTAAATTTATTAAAATAATAATGATTATAATTATTTTATAAAGTTATTATCAAATAAAATTATTTTTGAATAATAATAATAATAATTTAGTTTTTTAAAAACAATTATAATTTAATTAAAATTTTAGTTATATAATATATTAAATATTCAAACTAAATAAAAAATTAATATTTAATCTATAATTATAATTTTACTTTATTAGTAATTTTACGTTATAATTACAATCACCACCGAACTTTTACCAAATACTAATTCGAATTAGCAACCAATTATCAGCATGACATGAACAGTTGTTCGTATAAATACTGGTGTATATATATATACTATTTACTTAAATTATAAAATTAAATCTGTGCCAAAAAAAAATTATAAAATTATTAAATCACATTTACTGAATTAAATTTTTAAAAGTTACTATTTCCTACGTTATCCTTTAAATTTGGACTTTGAATATCTCAATACCCAAAAAGGGAAAAAGAACCACAAAACTTGTAGGAAAAAGGCTTCCAAAGATCGCAGTTTGCTTATAACATACGCTTATTAGAGAATCTAATTGTTACTGTTGGATATTTTACTGAAGTCAATAATTAGGTGACAAATTGAGATTTGAAGAAAAAATTGAAATAAAGATAATGGTATTAAAATTAGAAAAATTAGATTTGTATTGGTTGAGCTGAATTATTTGCATTGCATTGCATTATACATTGGAAATTTATCCATTCAAATGTCTTCTTACACAACGAGACGACGAGTTAGACATATAAAAATCTAACTCTTTACCACTTAAACAAAAGAATGAAAATTCAATCAATTTTAAAGCAGACAAATTTTTTATTGATAAGAAAGACATGTTTGATTCGGACAACAGGTTTAAAACATGATAAAATTATGTTAATTAAGGACACCTTGAGTTGCAAGAAACGGTAATAACTTGTAAATGTGGGTCTTGTTCTTTGACTTCCTCAACTTGTTGAGCAACTTTAGTGGCATGATTCTGCATCTCTTTGTTCTTACCCCACAGCAAAATGTACAGTCCCATAATCACAATAATTGATCCTAGCAAGCTGCTTGTTCATTTTCCATCAGCCAAATATATAATAACAAATCAAAATTAAATAAATAAAGGCACAGCTAGAGTTCTCAACAACGACAATCTCTACATAGCTGTTTGATATATATATTTTTTTAATTGTCTGCATTAAGTATCGACATAAAAAATAATAAATCGTAATTTTTGTAATTTGATTTTGTATTATAAATTATACACAATTGCAAATTTCACGGTACAAATTATTATTGCGTTTAATTTATAAGAAATCACAATATTTGAAATTGCAATTCATTGATTTCAAGATTCAATGTAGACAATCCAATAAATTATTTGGAAAAAAAAAAAAAAAAAACCAAACTGGTCGAGAGTAATGTAGATTGAGAACTCTCAAATTACATATAAATTATTAAACTCACCTGCCAAAATGAAGCTCCTCATGCAATATAGTAATATCAAACATAGCTGCTATTATTTGAACTAGTGGACTGAACGCTGAAGTGAATACAGGTCCCCTTTTCTTCACACACCAAGACATACCTACAAAACACAATCCTGATCCCACTATTCCCTGCACCAACAAGACTCAAAATTAGAGAAAAAGCTAAGCTTTCTTACAACATTATTTTAGGTCTGTGTAATAAAATAAATATGATATATATATATATACTTACAGCGAATAGGACAGTAGAGATTTGAATTTTTCCATTGAGAAGCCAAATATGGAGATTACTCCTTGTGGTAAAGAAGCATAAAGCAGCAGACTGAATAGCACCAAAGAAAGACATAATGGCAGTGCTTGAATATTGGTAAGGGTATCTTTTCCCAATTTTTGACTGCAGTAAAAACCAAGATGACCAAAGTAGAGTTCCAACCACAAGTGCTACGCAACCAAAGCTCCATCTTTCTGTTTTTCTTCTATTATTATTGGATTTGTATTTATACCTCATTAAAGGAAACTTCTTACCTAAGCTTGGTGTATTACCCCAAGTCAATAAAAGATAAAGAGAATAATTAAATGAATATTTCTGACGATACATGCAAAAAAGGTTAAAAGAATTTAAATAACTATTGCATTTTTGGATTGGTATATGAAAACAGCTCATAAATTCGGTGTAAAAAAAAAATTTCCATCGTTAACTTACTCATATTGTGTTGATGTGAGAATAAAGGCATTCCTTTATATAGTGTCAACACCATTGCACCTCCAACACATACCACTGTTCCAATTACTTTAGCTCTCCCACTGCTTGATTTTAAATTTACATTCTCCAGCCTACAAAAAAAGGAATAATATATAAATTTATAAATACCCTTTTAATTATACTAAATTTTAGTAATTAAAATAGGATTATGATTAAAGATTAATTATTACCCAAATGGCAATGCCGTTAGAAATGTAATCACCGGCACCATGTTGATGAAAGCACATGCAAATGTAGCAGAAGTGTATTGAATACCCAGAAGGAAGAAGTATTGTGTTAGTGATGCCCTGCGAAAAAAAAAAAAAAAAAATTCTTTTTTACTAAAGAAATTATGTATCTTAATTAAGCTATGTAATTAAGAATTAAGAATACTAACCCTACTATTGCACTGAGAAATAGGTAAACTAAGATACGAAATGTAAGTTTTGATCTGCTATTCCTGCAAGAAAGAAAGGAGGTATGCTCAAAATGCGCAAAAATACTTACCAAGACTGTTTTACTCTTTTGTTATTATTAGTGACAAGCATTGATATCCTCGTTTTATTTAAAAACTACTTTGCGAATGATAAGAGGAAGAAAGAAAAGAGAAGAGAAAAGTAGGTATTAGTACCTTTCCCAGAAGAAACCAATGGGGCCTAAGAAAGCAGCAGCAATCGCAAGGCGATAAGTAATAAGGACCAAATGATTGATCCCTTCATCAACAACTTTCTCAAGAAGAATATTCACAATTGCAAATGCAAAATCAATTATTAACATTATAATGAAAGGTTTCCACTCATTACAACTCTTTAGTAACCCATCTGCCATTTTCAGTTTCAGAAGCTACAGCTTATTACTAAATTATCAGAAGAGAAAGAAGCACATTGCTGTCATGGAAAACCAGAAGACAGTAACCACAAATTAATAAATGGAAGCTCTCGCGAATAAGTGGGAACAAAGCAAGATTAAAATTCTCTTCATATCACATCAATGCTTTAAGCAACCAACTTTTAAATAGTTTAACATATATTCTCTTCTTTTTTGACTCATCCTTTCCAACAATTTCAGATCATATTGGAATCATTTTTTCTGCGATCTTCAACTAAATAGTGAAGAATCAATCTTAAAGTTGTGCTTAATTTTAACCATGGCATTTTCTTTATTAACCCACGAGAGTTGTTAAGTCCATGTCTGTTTTTACCGTCCATTTTTAGCCCAACTAATTTTCGTCCTGTGTGCGCCCATAATAAAGACGCTGGCTCAGAGTGTATTTTTGCCTATGTAAGATCGAACCTGACACATGAGAGGTCAGTGAGCAGCTGTTGAACTTTTAGCAATGGGATTTTATTTTTTTCTCAACTCCTATTATAATTTCCTAATTCTAGGCTTTTTATATGTAGAATGTCATTAGGCTTTTTCCCTTTTGGCTTCTTTTTGGTGCTTTTATTTAAGTCTATATTACCGTATATAGTTTATGGCATCTTTTTTTGTAGTAGTAGTATTTTTGAAGTGGAGGTGTCAGAATTTGATACTTATTTTTTTTCCCCTGTGCTACTGTGTTATACGTACACAAATTACATTTAGCATCTAATACTGGGTGTTTGGAAGTTGGAACTGAATGATGAGTTGCAATTTGAAAAGCAAGAACAATCTGTCAAATCTACTTTTTGTTACATATTTCATGTAATTATCACTAATTAAAATGGTTTTGAGTCTTAATTAGCAATTTAGCATAGGTTGTTTATTTGGTTAATTTGTTTCCAATCAGTCAACAAGTACTATATCATTTTAAAAGTTGTTATTTCCCTATCATGCAATATAAGATTTTAAACATGTTCAAATTTAAAAAATGTGATGAAAAATATCTGATTACACGTTGAAATGAAATTCATTTAATTTGTTGAGAAAGAAAGAAAGAAAGAAGCACGACCCATTTCTAGAATCCAAGTTGTTGATAATTTCTTGCATGCGAATTCAAAACATAATTAGTTAACAAACACTAAACCGCAATCTATATGTTCATATTTTATTCCGCATCTGAAAAGAAAAGAAAAGAAAATTCAAATATTCACTAAAAGAAATTGTTTTCTTTTTAAAAAGGATACAATTAATTACATGTTTACGATACTAATTTAAAAAAATCAGCAATTGATTTTATTATTTCATTCATATTCTTAATTTTACATAATTATAGGTGAATAATATTTTTAAGTCCATGTACTATCATCGTTTATACATTAACACCCTTTACAAAAAGAACACATTTTGAAACCCTTGTGCTACCCAATCTATATACACGAGTATCCTCTATCTAATAGAAAACAGTGTGTGTGGTACAAATAGACGGAGGGCGCGTGAAGCCAATATTTATCTCCCTAAGCATGCAAAACGATGTGGTTTTGCCCCTTAATTTTATTTTACGCTTGTTTTAGGCATTTCATCAAATACCTGGTTTACATTTTCATCAAAGTAGAAGAAAGAGTCCTCACAAGCATTTCTCAACCTTCTTAATGCCCTTGATTATTAAAAAAAAAAAATGCTTAATGCTCTGGCTTGGCTTTAGTACTTATGTTTCTAAATTATCAAGAAGCCTATTATTAAATTCCTCACTTCTATGGCAAAAAAAAATCCCTCACCGCCAAGATGAGTATCACCAGCAATCTTTTTGCCCGATCTTGATGCTTTCTTGTCCAGGCCATAATCGATGGCTTCAACATTTGGCTACTCTCATGACATTAAGACCAATAATAGCACCAATATCTTTTATATAGTTTGACCCAAATATCTCTATGCTATTTTCTTCTTCATGTCCAACACCACAGAAGAAATTTCCTCTGGTGTAAATTGCTTCACTTCTCTTTTGTATTGAACAACAATCATAGGACTATCTCTTAGACCAGTAAAAACTTTGAATAGCTAATAATTATGTTGCTTCGCACATAATCGATAGAAGAAACAGAGCAAGACATTTATGTTCTGCTGCTCTTGTATCTGTTAAGGTTTCATTAATGGTGTTGCTTTCTACTACGCTTTTCACATTGTATCCATTGAAGAGGCACTGCTCATTTTTCCCTCTCCTCTTCTCTGTTTTCTCGGTAACTTACCGAGACTTTCCTGTCAACCAAAACACTAAAAAATTCTCCGCTACATTCCACTCCTCGCTGGAAACTGAACCAACCAATGTCAGTATCCGGCAATGATGCCTCCTCCGCCAACAGCAGTAGCAGCTCTGTACCTCATAAGCTCTTCTCAAAAACTCCATTTTTTAATCTATATGTTATAATCTCAATCATTTCTATATGCGTACTTTTAGTTTTTCTTATTGTTTTCCTTTCTATCCGCTTGAGACGCACTCCATTTCTTAAAGCTTGTGAATAAAGAGGAGGAGAGTTGAAATTGGAAATGTAATTAGGAAGATTGAGATTGTTGTTGACGTGGAGATCGGAGAAGGGAAGACAGAAGAAGCCAAAGAAATAGGAGGGAAGAAGATTGTAACCAGCTGTTTGCTAAATACTGGCTTCACGCAGGCCAGAAACAAATCAGAAGTATCACTAGTTATGATTTTTAGCTCCTCGACGAATAAGTTTCACCTTTTAGTTCATGAAGTGTCAAAAAAATTAATTTGTGCCCTCCATCCATCCACAAACAGAGAGTGCTTCTCAAATTAATGGCGGGCGGTGAGGCCATTAAAAATCCTCTGCCACAACCAAAACGCTGCTGTTTTGATATTGAGGAACCCTAAACATAACAAAGACGTGATTTTTTTTCATTACCTCCATAACTGTAATTGGTGGCGTTGTCACTATTACTCTATTAACTCCCACACTATGATACTATCTTCTCGTTATCGACCCTTTACAGCTACCTTGTTCTTGATCATGGGTTTATTGGGGATAATTACTACAGGACATGCAGTTTCTATTTATTGGGGAAATCCAGAGATCATTATATCTCTTGGTCTTGAGCTTGTTATGGGCATTTTATATGGTATAGGAGTTGTGTTTTATGTCACTAGAATACCGGAACGTTGGAAACCTGGTGCTTTTGACATTGCAGGACACAGCCATCAGACTTTTCATTTGTTTGTTGTTCTATCTGCCCTTGCTCATAGTGCTGCAACTCTTATAATTCTGGATTTTCGTCATAGATCACCCTCGTGCACCTTAGTTTGTAGATATTTGAAGTTTGTTGCCTTGTGTTAAAGGTTCCTTATTCTCTAGTTGTAAAAACTTGTGTTGGTACTAATACCAGTTAGAAATTTAATGTATTTCTTTTGAAAAATGGATGGTAATTCATATTCTATCGGTTAATTACTGAAAAATGAAAAGACTTTATCAAGTATGTCCTAGCTTCAGGGGTCTATCCTTGAGAAATGACAACTATTTTACCTCCAATTTATTGTACATATTAATAATAATTTCAGAAAATTATTTAAAATATACTATAGCATACATTATTTGGGGAGAACTTTCATTTTAATCGGTAAAAAAAAAAATTAGCCCCATCAGCTGAGAATTGCAGATTAAAAATTGCTGTAACAAGTTTAAACAATTGGCATTTCTTTTGACAGATTAATGACCTAGAAAAAACCATAAACCACAATGTCTAAATCAAGTGCTGTAAGGAAGACTAAGATATATTGATATACATGCAATATGTTTGAATCTTATTACAGCAGACCTTCAAAATGGTTATAATGTCAATAGTACGTTCTGGAAAAGGTAAAATTTTCAAGGTTATTTTAATTTTATTGGACAACAAACAAAAAATAATAACGCCTAAGAAAAACAAGAATAGACACTAATTTATCAACATGATCATCGCGATTTTCTTTCAGAAAATCAGCAGTCCAACAAACAGCTCTCCTCTGCAGCAAAACCAAGTTGTATCCGAAAATATTCACATTTTGGAGGCCTATAGTGACAATGCCAAACTCTCTGACTGTAAGTCACGGCAGAGGCCTCCCTCAATTGTGTCAGCTTACCATTGTTTCTCTCCGCCGTTGCCTTAAGGCCTGCTTGCAAGCAAATCTTTATGAAAGACAAGTTTCATTACCGGAAATCAGCTTTTAACCTCAACCACCTCTGCTTCATTGTCACTATAATCTGCCCAGCTCTTTCTCTGTTTCTCCTCAATTGCAATGCTATTATCATGCAATTCTTTTTCTGCGGCAGTATCTCCAGCTGATGTAACTATGACTTTAGGCTCTTCTTCAGTTCCAGTTCGAGTGAGGTTATCATTGGCATTTTGCTCATTTGGCTGGTCTTCTGCCACTTCAGCTGTGGAGTTTTCTGCTTCATTAGTTGCTGCAGCTTCTTCTTCTTCTTCATTTTCAGCACTTGAGTCAACAGGAACTGATATTCTGGTGTTTCCACTGGACTGACAGGAGTAGCCAGGAATCCGTTTGAAGTCACCTGAAGACCATTTATTGTTGCCGGATATCCATTCGGTGACAATGGAATACTGGTTGGAGAAATGGGGAAGCCATTTGGAGTAGTCACATAACCATTTGGTGAGACCACATGCCATTTGGGGAGTTTGGCTAAAAGCTCGTCTTCATTATGTTTAGGGTTCCTGAATATCAAAAATGGCAGCGTTTTGGTTGTGGCAGAGGATTTTTAATGGCCTCATGCACTGACAGTTAATTTGAAACGTACTTTCCGTTTGTTGATGAACGGATGGTGCGAAAGTTATTTTTTGGGCACTTCAGGAACTAAAAGGTGAAACTTCTTCTTTGAGAGGCTAAAAGTCACAACTGATATACTTTCAGAGAAAATATGTTATTAGCTGCTTCACGTGCCCTTCGTCTATTTGTGCCATACGCACCATTTTTTATTGGACAGAGTGTGCTCATGTGTGTAGTACGAGTGTTATAAAATGTGTGTGTTTGTTTTTTTTTTCCCCTTTTCTAAAGGGTGTTAATATATAAACGAGTAGTCATAAAAATAAAGATAGGGAAAAAATATTCGTTTTCGATTGTAACATTTTCTATATAAAGAAAGAAGCTTTTGTTGGACCTTATTACAAATTTGGGTAGGCTACTAATCTTTAGAAGCTAAACTAAAGCTGAAGATTAATTGACACCAATGGTTTATATGTTGGTAGTGCAGAGTAGGAGGATATCATTTTGATTTGCATTCTTGAATTAGGGAAATTGGGAATGCTTTTACCATAAAGACCGTTTGGGATGAAAGATTTTAATTGATGGAATTGAAGCATTTCATGTAATTGTCAGGTTCTATTATTTGTTGTCAAAAAAATGAACAACAATTCATGAATTTATAAATTCTATCATATTTCAAACAACTTGTTTTAAATGAGAGAGAAATCCTATAAAAAAGAGGTGAGATTTCATCAATTCCACTATTTTTTATTAACGACGGAATTGGAATTTTTAATTATATTCCATTTATATTTTTAAATTCATGTATTTTACCAAATAAAGGAATAGTACATTCTGTTTATTTATATTTCAAGTATTTTACATTTTATGCATTTAATAAAATTCATGCATCTCTAATTCTATCCATCCAAACCACCACTTAGCTATCCTAAAACTAATAAAAATTGTCTGCCATTTGTGCTTCTTGGGTTTTTTATTTTTAAATTTCCTAATTCCAATTATTAATTATATTATTAATAAGATTCTATTATTCTATATTTCCACTTTTTAGGTTAGCCATCGCCATTCTTTTAAATTAACTTCTATAATTGTACGATTTATACTTCCATTGCAACAAGGTGCTTCCCACTGGCTATGGCTAAGGCTAAGGCTTTCTTTCGTTTCACCTAGTGATAAAGCACTGAAAAGAGGGAAAATCAAAGTTATGCCTACATATGCATGAGAATGATCCTTTACCTTTTATTTATTCTAACATATAAACAAACAACTAACAACGTCTAAGAATCTGATTCGCTCAATAATCTTCTCATAAAAAGTGGAAATTTCAAATTACAACTTTTCCACCATAAAAGTTATGATCTGATGAGTTAAAATGCTCCATTTAAAAAGAGGTGTTGTTTTAATAGGAAATTTGCTAATTTTAGAGCAGATAATTAAGTAATTTTAAAATTATAAAAAATGCTCTAAAAATAGCGGCTTTTTTTTAAAATACTTGGAAAATTATTTTATATATTTCAATTGCAATACATATAAAAAAACCACATCAATATTATTTAAATTAAATAATTTAGCATTTTGATGTAAACCTTGCTTACTTAAGATTAGCATAGGATATCAGTTGGAAAAAGCTGTAATATAAATGGGACAAAAGCATAGAAGAACAATCCCCTTGGATAATCAGAGCACCATTTAAAAAAATGGAGCAGCCTTACACTATTTGATTAACAACCTCTGCTAGTCACTGTCTTGTCTAAGCTTTCAGACAAAAATTGCCACGTTGAGAACAAAGAAATAATGTCAAATTGACAACCTCATTCTAATCTAATCTAATCTAATTAAGAATATTATTAGGTTTTTACTTCAATTTCTCTTCCCATGGGATTATGCATTCGATAATGGATAGTATATTACTTCTTAATCTTTTTTTATTCAAATTCTAATACTAATAGTAGTTAAATCTTTCAGATTTTGTGTGCATCAAATCTCCAAAATTGCTGCTATAAGATGGATCCCTACATTTCAGAATTTCATTCTTCTTTTTCCAATTGAATAAATTGTCTAATTGTGTGACACATTTCATCGGTCGTCATCTTAGTGGATTAGTGGTTTATTTTTTTTTTTTTTCTCCATCTCACATTAATTAACTGAAGAGAAAAAAGAAATCTATATACAAAGCTTATTATAGGGGCAAAATCATTTTTTCCCCCATGTACTATTATGCTTTGGAACTTTTAACCCTGGAGTATACTAGTAGGCACTTTTAGCTCATGTACTATCAAATAAAGGTATTTTAGGCCCATTCGGCCGACCGGCGGTTTAACCCATTTTTTTTCGGCAACAAATCTTGCAAATGAGTATACCAAATTGAAGCCCTCGATATAAGGATTCCAAATATGGTTTCATATCTATCGTCCAACCATCGGAAGACCTCCTTTTATGTGTTTAAAGTTTTGAAGAAAAAACTTTAAACATGTAAAATGAGGTCTTCCGGTGGTTGGATGACAAATATGAGACCGAATTTGGAATCATTACATCGAGAGCTTCAATTTGATATATTCATTTGCAAGATTTGACGCCGGAAAAAATGAGTGAAACGGCCGGCCGCCTGGAGGGACCTAAAGTACCTTTATTTAGTACATGAGTTAAAAGTGTCCACTAGTATATTCAGGAGCTAAAAGTCCCAAAACATAATAGTACAGGAGAAAAAATGATTTTGGCCCTTATTATATAGTACTGCATAACAAAAGACATTGAATAATAATATGCCTATGATACATTTAAATATAATACACAAATTTGAGACTATATGGGAATTTATGGGATACAAGAAAAGAATAATTAGCTAGCTAGCTAATTTTTGATAATTCCCTTTCTCAAAAATAATAATAACAATAACAAAAAAAAAAAAATCCTATGGGAAGCAATCAAGACTAATTTAATTTCACCCTAACATTGAAGATCATAAAGGAGATGGTTCCAACCACTATTTTCACACTGCCCAAATTGTGGTTCAGATGACCAAACACCTCCTCCAACTCCATCTATTCGAGTAACTGGTTGATTCATTTTAATAATTCTGCTCATCGGCATTTCTACTGCACATAGATTTGAATATGATGACATGTCAATGGCTGGCTCGGCCGATGCTGATGAAAATTGCCATGTCGAAACATTATTTGTATTTGTAGCATTTGATTCAAATGAACCAATATGATTTATCTGTGTAGGCCAAGTAGCTGGAACTTGGTACGCTGGTTCGTTAATCCAAGCTGCAGTTTCTGTTGCCAGAACTGGGGAGTTTTGTCCCCACTGGTCAAAAAGTTGGTTGGCTTTGCTGGTACTAGCCCCATTAGTGATATTATTAGCAGTAGTAGTAGCGATCGTAGAGTTGGTATTGGTATTGGTATTGTGAGATGAAATTGGTATTTGAGCAGATTGGATAGTAGAACAATTTGCAGGTGGAAACAACTTTAGTCCCTTGTTGTCAAGTAGCTTAGCCTTTAGAGCACCAAGAATTCCTTCCTCTTCAGTACCTGTTCCACAAACATCTTCAAATGAGAAAGGTTCTATAGTATCCCCTTGTCCACCACAAAAGTTTGTTCCTGATGATTGTGGCAATTCGAAGTTTGTTCGAGCGTTATCTCCACGCAAAGCACGAGCTGCATCATCATAAGCTCGCGCTGCATCTTCTGCTGTGTCGAAAGTTCCAAGCCATAGCCTAACCTTCTGTAACGAGTCTTTAATCTCCGCCACCCATCTGCCTGACGGTCTCTGTCTTACCCCAACAAATCTATGGTGTCCTCTTGATGATGTCTTCTTTCTTCCTCGCAAGCCCTCACTTAGAGCCCCCATTTTCGGTACAGGATGCCCCCTTTTCCCCCTTTAAATCAGTGTCAAGAGTGTTTTTTCAAATCATATAACAGTGCAGCCTTCAATTGGAATCTGCATAATTCATAATGGACAAGCAAGAAAATGGTTAAAAAAAAAATCATTAAATAGGATGTCACTATTGCAGGCCTAGTTGTTGATATCGATCTAAAGATTAAAATAATGTTATTTTATATAAGTTATTGGAATGATATTATTCAATGGAGTGCACTTGTTTTTTTTGAAGTTAAAAGCATGCTGCTATAGATTCTACTGATCTTAAAAGGGAAGATTAAGTCATACTGAGGTGAAAAAAACAGATAGATCACTGTTTCTATAGCAGGTTATTGGCTTGAAGATACAGTTTCAGGAATCAACTTTATTAATACTGCAGAAGCCAGCTCCAAAACTTAGAATCTGATTTATGAGCTCTCAGTACAGTTGTTGCGTACGACCTAGAAGACTACTACAGATACACCAAAATTATGCATAAAATTAAAAAACAAGTGTAACAGCATTGAAATTACTAGCTGGATGAACAAGATTTAAAGTGTCATTTGGTATCTCATGTATTATATATTACATTCTAGAAAGAATCAAGAATGGTACAATCAGGATCTCACAGCGAGAGTGTACACTAACATCTATAAATCTAAATACCTTCATAAAAGTAAAAAATAACATATAAGAATCAAAACTATAGAACACAATTTTACCTTTCCTATCTGGGAAATTCTTGTTCCGTACATCTTGTAAATGATGTGATGTACCATTAACTTTAGCAAAACGGCATATGATGAAGTAAAGGTGGACTGGTTGAGAGGCCGGAGATGATCACCCTACCCAACTGAAGCAAAGAGCACTAATTCGCTGCATTTTCAATCTCTTGGCGAAGAATTTGATAACAGAGTATGTTTAATTAGTTAAACTATGCAACAACAGGCCAGCTTTTGCTTTTGAGCGCATTATAATGAAGCAACGTTATCAACTTTAACTTCAAATGCAGGTGTTAAGAGGAGAGTTTAGGGTAAAGTTGAAACTTGAAGTTATGAATTCACGTAATGTCTTAAATTTCTGCAGGTTTCTTCATTCCTAAGTCCTGTCATAACTTTCTTCTCTAACCTCCTAACCCACTCTTTGCTAACATGGAAACGCCTCCCAATCTCCTCGAGCGATTTTGGTTGATTATCCTTAAGGCCATATCTCAGAATTAGCACTTGCCTCTCTCTGGTATTCAAGCCTTGTAATAGCCCGTGTATGTCATTTATCATGTGTTGCCTCATAACAGCTTCTTCAGGGGTCTGCAGCAATGTATCAGGCATAAATTCCTGCATCAAAATGAATATGTAAGTACAAATGGGTCATTACTTCTGTAGCATTTATTCAAATTTCTACATTCAGAGTGGAGGAAAGTGAATATGAAAAGATGTAAAACAATACCAAATATTTTGCATTGAAACAATCTCCCTTTTTCTGATCAATTGAACCCACAACTTTAAGGCATCTGCTAGCTGATTCAATTTTAGCCAAAGAAAGACCTGTGAACTCCGCGATTTCCTTGTCATCTGGGTATTTGCCATGACTAGTGGTCAAGGTTTTTCGAGCCTTTTGTATCTGGTTTATTGCGCGGCTTAATGTGCACTAACAGGAGCAAAGCACAAGAAATCAACAAACAGATGAAACTCCATATTTATTCTTATGACATTACCTCCGAAACACAGGAAGGAACCTACAGGAATTTGGATTCCTCTAGCATTTCGTGCTACAATCTTTGACATTGATTTTCGAATCCAGTACTGTACATATGTTGAGAATCTGTATCCCCTAGTGTGGTCAAATCTTTCTGCACCTTGCAAGACACCCAAATTTCCAGCCTGAACCATTGGAAATGGAATTGCTATTCAGTCAAATGGAAAACTAAATGAAAAGAGAATATATAGGCATATTTCTGTCTTCTGAAGCATTTCATCCTAATTTTTCCTCTTACTGCATCTATTGATGTCACCCTATGTGCCATAATCCAAGCAATTAACCATTATAACAGGAGGAGAAAAAGTAATTTTTGGAAATATAAATAAGTAATGATACCTAATCTTCATAGTACAACTATGATTTTGAGAATTTTATCAAAGAATATATGCATCGGTAATAAAAAAAAAAAAAAAGAGCATTTGCCCGTTAAAATATTTTTTTAGTTGACTATGTATCATGGAACATTTGTACAAGGTTCGTTTTATTTGCTGAAATTATCCAAACCTCTCAATCCAAAAACAAATCAGTTATAATCACAGAAGACATAGAGGATAAACAGAATGCAATTATAATTTATTTTGACAAGGCCATAGAATATTACACTTCGAAAGAAAAGTTCAGATTATAGCAAAAACATAACATAGAAAAAAAAAAGCATAAACTGACACATGGCTCACATACCTGAAGTAAATCTTCCAAGGCTATCCCCATACCCCTATAATTTCTTGCAAGGAACAACACTAGGGAACGAGTGCTCTTTATGAGCTGATCCCTGCAAAACCAACCGAAACGCAACTGCTGCTGCAGCACCTTTGTGTCAAGATCAGCTGCTTCAGCCCAACAACTCAAGCTGACTACTTTCCCAGTTTCTTGTTCCAAAGTTGTTCGAATCTTCTCCAAGTTCGCCACCAGCTGCAATCGGTATAGAATGAGATTAGCAAAAATAACCTTTAAAGAACAAAAGAAGAGAACAAAGCTTAAGTTTAAAGTAATAAACCTTGACTCCTCTGGACATTTCTGCTTCATTTCTAGCAATCCTCAATCTTCTCCGCTTTGATTTTGATATCTTTTTGTCAAAATAAGTAACCTTTCCATGACCATTGTGAATGGATATTGAAGGCAAAGGCAAAGAAGAGACTTTATGGGCATTCTTTAAAGAGGCCCTTACTCTTCTAGATTTTCTTTCTTCCTTTTTCCCCGTGGTTACAATAACATCATTCCCTTTACCATTTGATGTACAATCTGTCTTAGATTCTTGAACATTGTCAAAAGGAACATCCGAAAAATCCAAAACACTTGCAGTTTGAACTTTAAGTGTTTTTGCTAGGCATGTATGGAACAATTTCAAAGCTCCAAGCTTTCCTAATTGTAGCAATATATCCTTTTCCAACTTCAACACATCAGAATCAGCACATGACTTCTCTAATATATTAAGATTTTCCATTAACAAACCAAATTGCGAAGTCCTTTTTTTCGAGCTTGATGGAGAGGCAACAATTTCCTCTTCAACAAACACTTGAGTTCGAGTATCATCAATTGTATTATTTAATCCATTACGAGATCTCTTGCCAACACTCATCTGGAAGATTATAAATAATATAGAATTATGGATATCAATTAGCAAGCAACAAAAAGAAATGATAAATGCAAGTGAAACGTATGAATAAAACAACCACAAACCTTAATTTCCTCAACTTGGGACTGCCTATTTTCTAAGGTTTGCATGGTAGATGTTGAATAAGCATATGTCTTTAGAGTATCCCTATTCAAAATGTCAACCTCTTCAGAAATAACTGACAAAAAAGACAATCTGGTGAGGTTTATGAAACCTTCCCTGCCTTTTACTGCATGAATTACAATCAGAGGATCGTATTAGCATTAAATCAAGAACAAAAACTTAAATTTAAGAAAAGAAAAATCAGTTCAATAAATCATCAGAAATCAATCAAATAATAAATGACTTTGACGCATTATAAGAACAGAAGTTGTAAAAAAAAATAATAATAACATGAACTTACCAGAAGAAGGAGAATAAGAGAGCCTGGATGGTGAATTGGAGAGCAGCTGAGACTGAGAACGAAGTGGATAACCCAGTTTGGGACTTAGCCTAAAACCCAGACCCATTTTGGTTGAAGGGAGAAGGAAGAATCCATCAAGTCCTTAAAGATTGGCAACAAGAAAGAAATAGTGGCAATGAAAGAGTAATAAGCTCTCCACCACCGGTTCTTCATCTCCAAAACGTGTCACAACAAGGCCTCCAACACAGACCCCTCAAACAGTCCAAATTTTTTTCAGTACAGAACGACATGACGTTCTCAACTCTAATCATTTGGTTATTTACCTGGAAATTCTTCAACATATTAATATCCGGAGAAAATTGGCTTGGGCTCTAAAAGCAAGCCCAAATCAGAGTTTTTTTTGTCTGGGAAAATATAAAAAATACCTAATTTTAAGTCCGAAAATATCTTATACCCTCATCTAGGCCTGGCAAAAATTGATACATTATCTATGTTAAAAAGAGAGAAAAAAAAAAAAAGCTGATACAATTTAATAACATGATACGATAAAAAAATAGTGGGTTAGGATTGAGATTTTCAATTTATTTATTTAAATGGGTTAACTTAAACCCGATTTAAAATTAAATGAGTTAGGTTAAAGTTAAAAATTTCAACCCAAAAATACATGTCTAACCTAATTATAAAATAACATCGTCGTTTTGTTGTTGCTTAAAACGACGTCGTTTTGTTTTAGGTTATACATAATGCCTTCTGTTCTGTTTAGCTGTGGTAGCTTCTGCCTTTAGGACTTTATTTGAGAATTTTCATTTATTATTATTTACTTATTTTGAATTATTTAAATTATTAAAATCAGATTACATGAGTTACATAGGTTAGGGTCAACATAAAATTAGTAGGTTAAATGGGTTCAAGTTGACCCATTTATGTACAAATTAAAAACCAAGTTAAACATGTTAGGTTCGGATTGACTCAAACTTCTACTCAGGTTAAGGTTGAGATTTTCAACCCGCTTACTTAAACAGGTCAGGTTAAGGTTGGGTGTAGTCAACCCGAACACGAACCTAACCCAACCTGATCTGATTGCCAGGCCTACCCTAATTATACTTTTTTTTTTATAAAAAGGATTATATTGTAACTTTTTACTCTCAAAAGTGTCAAATTAATTTTGTTTATATATTATTGATAGGCTGTTTATAAAATATTTATAATTAAAAAATGGCTTATTTGAGAATTATTTTAAAAATATAAACTTTTTGATAATGTAATAGAATTTAGTGAGTTATTTATATCAAAATCTTAAATTTTTTTTGAAGTTTTGTTTAAAATGTCCAAAAAAAAATTGGGGCTTGGAGTAAATAACACATTTTAAAAATTAATAGGTACTAAATAGTACCAAGTTTTCAGAATGTACTAATTAGCACATTTCAGTAAAATTAATTTTAAAAATCAACAAATACCAATTCCTAGCCTAAAAGACCCAAACATACCCTAACTCCCATAACCCAATATGGTCGTTGGACCTCCACTGCCGAACCGCATCACTTCAGACTCACTGCTGCCACTTCCAAATCTATATTAGGTATATGTGTAACACCCTAATTTTTAAATATCGGTTTTTAATTAAAAGGACTAATTTGAAACAAAATTTATTTTGAAGGATGTCTTGGTAATTTTTAAACTACCGGTATTTAAGTAAATTAACAAATTAGTTAAAGGTAAAATTGTATTTTTGATAAAATTACTATTTTTGTTTTTATGTGGTATTATTATTATTATTATTATCATTAATGAAATCAGAAATTGAAATTGACCAAAAAAGAAAGAAACTAGAAATTCGGACGGAAATCGAAGAGAAGCAAACACCGAAGCTTCCTTTTTCCTTCACCAACTGGCGAACCAGAGCCGCCGCCGCGCCGCCACCTCCATAACCACTGCTACCTTCTTCTCCTTCATCTTTTTCTTCCCTTCCGGTCGATCAAAAGCAAACACAGAGAGAGAGAGAGAGAGAACATAATCGCGATGGAAAGAGAGAGAGAAAGCCGAAGCTTTTGAAGCATTTTCTGGCCAACTTTGGCCACGTCAGGCGGGATTGATGGTAGATTTGGACTCCTTGCAACGTAGGCTTTTGATTGATGTAGGTGTCATCGTCGGAAAACACCGTTTTCGGTGACCGAATAACAAAAATGGCAAAACTTTCGGATGAAGATTCCGGCGGATTTGGTGATCGGATGGTGACTTTGAGGGCTGATCTAGACTCCTCTCGAGGAGAGCTTTCCGATGGTGTTGAGCTTTTTCCCGAACTATTGCCGGATTGAAAAACGTATTCAAAACGGTCAGAACTTTCGACGCATTTTTCGACAACTTCCGGCAAGTTTCTGGCTCCGATATAGGTATCAACCTACTCCTCTCTTCCTTAGCTTCATTTTCATGTTGAGATTGTCTTGATTGGTTGAGTTTTCTGGTAGTTCACCTTTTCGGTGACTGACCGTTCGGTTTTTAGAATTTTCCGGCCAATTGGCCAATTGTCCGTTAGATTAGATTACATATTTGGAATCCTTGCATTGGGACGGATGTATTGATATACATTTTGTTGGAATCAGAACTTATTTTGCAGTTCTCGACGGGATTCTGGCGGATATTCTGTCCGGCGACCGGAATATTCCCTCTCCGGTGAACTTTCTCGACAGACTCTATACCTCATTGTTTCGATGAGCTGAACTCAAATTTAGAATCCGTTTGTCAATCCGAGGCTCCAAACTATTAAAAATATAATTAACGTAAACTTAATTATTTGAATTTAATTATTATTGACGTTAATTTAACATGAGGTATAAATTGAAAGTTAAGAAATTAAATAAATAATAAAATTTGATATCCTAAATAATCGAAATTTGGACTATTAGTCAATGAATGTTTGTAAAAAAATATATATATATATATATATATATATATATATATATATATATATATATATATATATATATATAATATATGTAAATATAAATATTAGATATATTAATTAGAATTTATTATATTAAGGTTAAGAATAGAAATTAAGTGTAATTTAATTAAATAGAGAAATAAGGACACATTGTAAGATAAATTAATAGAAATATTAAGTAAGAATATAATATAGACAATGTCTTATGATATTGATTCATGGATAATTATAGGACAAAAGACAATCCGAAAGAAAAATTAAGGAGTAGGAACCGGAATGCAAAGAGATCGAGGTTTGATACTTGAATTTTGAAAAACTATATTTTATTTTCTGCATGATTTTAATAGTTTGCATTAAGTGATTATTTGGAGTTATTTCGGTTAAATGTTTAATTATAAATTGGTTATGATTTATTTTGAGATTATGACTTTCAATATTAAGAGAAAGAATGAAGATTTAGCTAAACCAAACATTCCTATGGTTCGGTAAAAATAATATTTTGATAAATCAATAGTTTTAAGTAATTGCTACGTAAGAGAATTTATTATTATTATTTTAATGAAAGATATTACGAAAGTATATATATATATATAAATAATCACATTTAAATTGAGTTTTAAATAAGTAACTAAAAATAAATTACTTAAATATTTTTATAAATCAAATTATTTTTGAAATTATTAATGACAATAATATTTTTATTAAAACAAGTGATTTTAAAAGAAAAATATAGTTATTTTAAGAAACTATTTTGAGAAAAATACTATTAAATACTTTTGATTTTATTTATTAGCTATTTTATTGTCATAATAATATACTAAAGTTAATATTTATTCAAATTATAAATATTTTTATATCAAAAAAAAAAAACTTGCTATTATTTTCATTAAAAGTTATAATTTATTAATAATGATTATTTTAAAAGTAAATAAAAGTATATATAAGTATATAAGTATATATAAATTGAGTTTTAAACAAAGTATTTATAAGTTACCATCTAAATATTTTTATTAAATCAATTTATTTACAAGTATTAATGAAAGTAATATTTTTAATTAAAAGATCAAATATTTTAAAAAAATCTAAGTTTATTTTGGGAAAATCAAGTACTTAAAATAACTTAGAAAATAAATTCTATGAATAAGATTTAAAAATAAACAAAGAGTTATTTTGTAGAAGTATTAGATATATTCTGAAAAAAAAAAAAGTATTTTCTTTATAAATTAACTATGCTTGTTAAAATAATGATTTTGAAATAATTATGGTGATGAAAAATACGATTTTTGAGTAAATATTTTATATGAACATCATGATGAAAATATGATTTTGGAATAAATAATAAATGTTAGAATATGTTGATTTTGGAATGATTATTGATGTTGAATTTTATGATGGAAATCATTGATTTTGGAAAATCAGAAATTATGAGGAAAATATTTTAAGCTCTACTAGAAATTTAGTTGAACTAAGTTAATGTAGGGTTGATCGATCATTTCCAGTGATTTAGTTATGGTAATTGATTGTTACGGCGAAGGCCGTTGTGATTGATTTGCAGTGATGACCGATTTGAGATAGTCATTTGGTGTCGCAGTGATGACCGATTTTAGATAGCCATTTGGTGTCTGCCATTTGGTGAGTTGATTCAAAACATTTTGATAGCCAGTTGGTAACACAGCCAATTAGTGAATTGATAGCCAGTTGATAACACAGCCAATTGGTGAATTTGTTCAATAGGTTCATCTGAATATCTGGTAGAGCTAACCAAGCAAATCAAGTAAGATTTTAATTAAGGCAACTTAATTTATTTTAAAGAGCAATTTTATTTGATGATTATTTTATGATTTATAATATTTAAAATTATGATTTAAATTTGATGATTATTTTATGTGAATTACAATATTTGGATTTTGTTTTAAATTATGCATATGCATTAAATTATTTATGTTTTTCATTAGTTAAAGTATACACTGAACGTAATCGCTCAGCAAGTTTGGTTAATTCTGAACTTGTAGGTATCTGAAAGATGTGAAAGAAACAGGAAATATCAAATAGCATTAGGGCCCAAAGAACTTAGTTTGGCATATACTTTAAAGTTGAAGTCAGCATAAGCCAGTTTAAAGTAGAAGAAAAAAAAAAGTACCCATATTGTGTAATTAAATTTAGATTATGATCTGTATACCATGTAATATGTAATGTGACACAACTTAGTTCGGCTAGAAATAGTCAGATTAATGGGTGTTACAATATGGCTCATATATTAGGTATATGGCTACCCAGATCCCAGTGTATATAGCTCATATATTAGGTATATGGTTCCATATATCCAGGGTATATGGTTCCCCATATCCCAGGTCTGATTATCAGAATTTTGCTGGACTTTCATCGGACCACCATTGTCGGACTGTTGTCAAAACTCTACCAGTTAGTCATCGGAATTTCATTGAACGGTCACCAGAACCTCGCCGGACAACAACTTTTTTAATTTTGTTTTTAAAAAAAAATAAAATTCAATAAATATTAAAAAAAACTATAAAAGTAAAACCCTAAAATAAATTACTATTTACTTAATTTTGAAATATTATGCCATTTATTAAATTAATATGTACTATTTACTTACTTTTGAAATATTATGCTATTTGTTAAATTGAAACTTAAAAAATATGCTATCTAAAACTATTTTTCAAAATTTTGCCTTTTTTTTTAAAACCATTTGTATATAAGTTAGAGTGGAGATTCAAACTCACCCTCTATATTTATAAAAAAAAAAAAAAAACTCACGAAAACAGGTTTACATAGGTGCCAACTACACCGCTCTGCTACCCATTGATCCCCGCACTTTCAAAAGATAAAAACGTAATTTTATTGTTAACAATGGTCATTTATCACTTATAAATTTAAAAAATTAAAAATTAAGGAAAAAAAAAAAGTCACTTTTGGAACAAACAAATCCACAACACATGTAAATGGTTGTGGAGGCTGGCAGGCTGCGTCAGCTATTGCAGTGGAACTTCAAATATTTTATCGAAAAATTTAATGTCTCTTCACTTTTCTTAAAAAAAAAAAAAAATAATGAATAAATTTAAAATTACATTTACCTATTATTTAATATAAAAATTATTTTTTTTTATTTCAAATTTCATGAATAAATTATTTTTAAACCAATGCTATGAGTTTCGACATTCAGATTTCGAGACAGGGTTTTTTCTTTTAAAAAAAAATTCTTTATTAGATTATTTAACTTAGCCTTCATATTAAAAACAGTGGTGTACAGTTTCAAAAGATTAGTTCCATATTATAAATTATAAATAAAATAATTAGTGTCGTTAAATTTATAGTTATGTATAATTTATAATACTGAGTCAAATTCTGTAAAATGTGACTTTTTTTTTTTGGACCGTACATATAATCTAACGGTTGATTTAAAATTAAAAAAAATAAAAATAGTGTTCCAATGGATCTCGACTAGAGTTATTTTTACATGCATTATTATTTGTTAAGAAAAAATAATTAAAATTCTAAAATATAATGTAAAACTGCAAAGTATGCATTAATTCACAATAATTTTAATAAACAAGTCAATATTTGACTATTTTTATTGACCGGTGACTTCTGTCAATGAATGTCACTATCACTGCCCAAACAAACAAAAATAGAAAGAAAATTAATCCTAGAAACTATGTATCATAAACATTAATATTCATATCCTAACCAGCTGGTGCTCGTTCTTATTTTGACGAAATCAATAGCGAATATATAGCTAGTAGTAAAGATGAGCAGGAAGACGAGGAGTAACAAGAACATTTAGAGGAGTAGCCTTGAGGTTATTTATACCATGACCTTCTGTCATATCAACTGGTAACCCTAACGGAGTTTCGATTTCAAAAGCTTGCAAAAGAGTAGCAAGTGAAAGGCTCAATACTTGAAGAGCAAAATATGCTCCTGGACATATTCTTCTTCCTGCACTAAATGGTATAAGCTCATAATTTTGACCCTTCACGTCAATATCTTTATGGGTATTCAAAAACCTTTCTGGTTGAAACTCTAAAGGATTCTCCCACACTCGTGGATCTCTTTGAATTTTTGAAATATGAACAAAAAGCCTTGTGCCTGCCGGAATTCGATACCCACCTACTACACAATCTTCAATACACACTCGTGGTACTGATAATGGCGCTACAGGGTACAACCTTAATGATTCTTTAATGATAGCTTGAAGATAAGCTAAGTTCTTGGTGTCGGAATCCTTCACATGCCTTTCCTTACCAACATGCATGTCTATTTCATCTTTGGCTTTCTTTAGGACTTCTGGATTATTTAATAGTAAAGATGATATCCAAGTCAATGTAGCTTTTGTAGTATCAGAAGCTGCCAGAATAAGAGCCTGCGTCAATAGAAGAAAACAACTATATGTCAGAACAAAATATTACTACATATCATTCAATCGGTAATTAATTGTTCTAAGCCTCTAAGGGCATATGTTCGAGAAAACTAGTTAATGCGCTGAAAGTTAAAATGATTAATTAATTTTTCATAAACTATTATTTAAACAGCTTCATAGTTACTTAAAAAACTAGTTTACCGAACACTTAAAAGTTTAATTTTTTTATTTTTAGAATTTTTGACCGATTAAAATGCGAGAAACTACTTCAAAAATATTGAAACCATCAAAAAATTAGTTAGTTTAGAAATTTTACCAGGCATGTAGCCTTGTTGACAGTATCAGCATCACGATTAGAAACCTGCTTATCATCAAGAAGAGAAAGCATCACATCCATGAAATCTTCCTCTTGTGTGTTGTGCATAGCAGAAGCTCTCTTCTTCTTATGTTCTTCTAACCAACCTGTCATTACATTATCTAAAACTTTAGTTATCTTCTTCATCTCCTTCTCCACGCCACCTATATCAAGACATCTTAGAAATGGAAGCGCATCAGCCACCGTAAATTTTCCTGATAACTCAAAAAAATCACTCAAAGCATATCTCCACCCACCATTACCACTCTCATTATCACCATCTTTATTATTTATATACTCAATATATCTCTTCCCTACAACCATCTTTAATATCCCATTTAAACTTATATTCCAAAACCATGTTTTCATTTCAACTTCAAGTTTATTGCAATTATTTTTTAACCATTCCTGATACAACCCTTGTACGGCTTCTTTAACTTCAGTTTCCCTCACGTGTTTCAGCAACTCAAGCCGACGAACAGATAGAAGTTCAAGAGTGGCTATTTTGCGTATCTCACGCCAATAATCACCGTAAGGGCTAGCACCAAACATGGCATAATCATAAGTCATGACATCTAAGAAAAGTGCTTTAGGACGATAAGCAAACACTTTGTCGTTTGTAGTAAAGCATTCTTTAGCCAATTCCCAACTACTTACGACTAATGATCGGTGGGTTCCGAGTTTGATTGTGTATATTGGTCCCATTTTTTCAGCCATTTTTTCAAGTGTTTTGTGTGGTGGTTGTGACCCACCGAGCAAGTGGAGGTGGCCAATAATAGGTAATTTACCAGTGGGTTCTGGAGGTAAAGGTAGTTTTATGTTACTTTTACGTATCTTTCTTGAATTTATAAAGAAAGAATAGAGTAAAGGTGTTAAGAGGGCAAGTGCAATGAAAACAGAACTCCTTGAGAACAAAAAAAGGAATTCCATGGCTGTTTTGAAATTGGTTTTTGGTAAGTTGATAAAGAAAGACAATGTGTTTTGTTTAAAGAAAAAATGATATTATTTGTGGTTTAAGATGATGCTAGAGAGACCATTTATAGAAATGAGGTTCTTTGTTTTGGAGACGGCAACTTGGAATGCCTAGGTGTTGGATCAAGACCGGCTAGTTGGTTAATGTATGGAATTTGAGAAATTGACCACTATAGGACAACGTAATGTCACCGTTTTACCATTTCATAGTAGTTTCTTTCCCTTACTAATTTGTAGGGCATAAAATTCAATCTTGGATAAAATTTAACTTTTTCCCTTTTTTCAAATTTGATTAAGGGTCCAATCCAAGGCGCATTTTCCACACTCAAGAAAGAAAATAAATTACAGTAGTCCAATCCATGCAATACGAAGACTTCCATTTACATTAAAACAAAAAGGAAAAGACCAGTAAAGTCTTATACATGGAAAAAAAACCAGAACCTTCCCATCATTTCCAATTTAGCCATGATTCAAGTATATATATATATGTCCCACATTTTTTATTTTTAAAAACAAAATTCGAAATTAATTTTAAATTCATTTTGATTTTTTTCAAATTTTAATTGTAAAAAGCGTTCGACAATTAAAGCTGGCGAAACCGCATTTCCGGCGAAAAATTCGGCAGCCATCCACTCAAAGGAAATAGCATTTCGATGCGTTTCCGGCCTATTCATCAATAGAAATCAATTGAAAACCTAACCGATACTAATAATTTAAAAAAAAAAAAAGAACAAGTTTCCACCGCCATGTTCATTGATTTTGCAACTCATTTGTTTTCCATCATCTGCAACTCTTCGATTTTTTATTATTCTCATAGTTTGAAAATCACCATCTGGGTTCAAGTTCAAGAAATATCATGAAAAGTTTACTATAAAATACAAATCAACAATAAAACCTGGAAAGAAGCCAAGAGAATTGAGGAAGGATTAAAGCGAGAGTTGTTGGTAAACCCAGCTAAGATAGAATTGCTGAGAAAGGGGAAAACTATTGAACCTTCTGCGAGTGGTTTTGGTTTTTTTTTTTTATGTCCTGTGTCCCTTTTTGTTTAGGTTTTTTTTTTTTTTTGGATACATGAGGAAAACAATAAATTTACTCTAGGGGAAGGGGATAAGGCTCGAACCCGGGTCTCCTCGTAAAGGAGCGGAGCAGCCAACCACTGCGCCAATTCCTTAGCCTTTTTTGTTTAGGTATTTAGTAGTTGTCTATTTTTCATTGTAGTTTTTGTTTTTTCATTATATATTGCTTTGAGGCTTTTTTAGGATTTTTTTCAAAGTGGAACCAAATCCCTGCGTCCCCTATATATAAATATATATTAGTCTATCTCTATATTAAAACTATATATATCTTTTTATAGATTTTTTTTTTCATATAATACAACTTTATACATTAGAAGAAAAAAAAAAGACTATGATATAGGCGGGACATTAAGTACATGTATTTTTACCGATTAACCAATTTCTAAACACTGAAGTGGACCCTAAATAAATCCTACTTTCTCTTAAATTTATTTTAAATCGGGATATTTTGGCTCAACTTTATATATATATTTCATTAGAAATAAAGTATAAAATTTAGAGGTAAATTTAACATATAAATGAAGTTGAAATGCTTTTAATCTATCCATCCGGGGTAATTCGCCTGTTTGTTCGAATTCTCATTCTTTATGGCAGCACCTTTTTTTTAAAAGAAATTTATAGCAGCACTTTGATGCTTCAGTTTTTAATAAGCATTATATTGCCGGCTCCCAACTCATGCTCAAAAAATATATTTCAACTCCATATGTTGCACCTTTGTATAATACTACTATATGAAATAATTTGATTAAATAAATACACACAAAACAATTTAACATATAAAAAATAACTCCAATGAAAGAGAATTAAAAAATTTATAAAAAATGAATAAAAATCTCAAAAAATGAGAGACCTGATCTAAAATCTTCTAGAACGGATGCAAATTTATATTTTATTATACATAAAAGATCAAAGATAAAAACTGAAGAAAAGAATAAAAAAAAAAAAAAAACGTAGCTACCCATGAAAAACAGTTGTCCAAATAACTACAAAAAAGAGCCGCTAGATTTAGAGACAACACTTTGCGCCTTAATTATAATTATAATTTCTATTTCAGTATAGGATAGAATGTTCAATGTTCTCCGGCTAAACAAGCAATAATATTATTTATATTATATTGCTGGTTATGCCAAATGCCACATTAATATATTTACTTATCAACATTTGAATTAAGATTTGTTAATTAACAATTAACGAATAAGAAATTTTTTGTTCTTAAAAAAAAAGTATATTTTATTGAGAACGAGATATTTTATTGTTTAAAAATAAAAATATAAAGTTGAGTTAATTAAAGTGTGGTTGATTAATTTTTTTCACAGAAATTGTCACTACCTCCATCATGTTATTTAGTGCGCACAATATTATCTCTGTTCATTAGTCTCAACGCATACAAAGATTATGTATGGACTAAAACAAATTAAAAAAAAAAATAATGACAATCAATACTTTTGACTTTTGGCTTAAATATATTTTAAGTAATGGTCTTTAATTAATACTAATGATCATTTTCATTATGAATCAACACTCTAATTTTGATACATTAAAAAATACTCTAATTCTTCATTTGAATTATGATTTCCTCTATGGTTTGAATTATTTTTATAGTAATACAGATTCCTTTCATATTTAGATGAAATTTTAAATTAACCTCTCAACTCAATCCTCTAGATTTTGTTCCTGACACAAACTCATTCTAGGGTCGGACCGGCACACAGTTTAAGGTTATAGCAATAAATAACATGTACAAAGACTTTAACAGAAACAAAATCTCAATCACTATTAAGTATTCAATTCATACATGTATCAATTTCATTTAAGCAATAATTGTATGTAAAGGGATTCACAAATTCCCATAGGAAACTTTAAGCAGATACAATGCAGGGCAAATCCGTCTGCAAAATTAACTCAAAAAATTAATAAACTAAAACTTTATAATATTATATGGGAGAGATATAAATTTAGAGGACCGGCTTATTGGCACCGAAGAAGAGAAAATAGGGACTGCCTTCCCAATTCAAAGTTTTTTAATAACTTTTTTTTACTGACAAACTTTTGCCTTTAGAGGTACGGGAAGCCCGAATGTACAAGACCTTAGCTCACAATCCCTACTACTTGGATTCACTTACCGCAGGTTTTTGTTTGAGATTTGGTATATGCAGTTGTTTTCGTTAAAAAATTTATCTACCGCTATCAGTGTGCGATCAAAATTGAATTTGGATTAGTCAAGATAAAACTTTAAAAGCCAGGGATACTTAAAAAAAAAAATCAAAATAAAGGGCATATAAAAAAATCGGTCACCAGAACTACAAATAACATCTTGAGCATATAGAAAGAGGACCTCAATCTATGGACAATCTAAGGGGTAAAAAGACTAAAGCTATGAGCAACTTTTGCATAAAAGCTGTTCCGTACTAAGTTACCAAAAACTTTAAAATTAGCATAAGATTAAGGGTTTGTTTGGTTTAGCAGTTTTAGGTACCAGGTAGCTGATAGTTGATAGTTATTATGGATAGCTGATAGCAGATGAATAATAGGTTTATTATAGAAATATAGGTAGCTGATATCTAATAGTTGTTGTGGATAGCTGATAGTAGATGAATAATAGGTGTATTGTAGAAATATAGTAAGTTGTTGGGACAATTACATATTTGGTGTGTTTAGGGAAACTATTTACACTACAAGAAAATTAAAAAATACCAACCGAATTTTCCAAGGGAATTATTTCGGTTGGTAAATAGCAACCGATTAACAAGCGAATAATTTCGGTTGGTATTTAGCAAGCGATTAACAACGGAATAGCAACTAAAATTTGGCAAAATTGAATAAAATTAATTCCAACCGATTTCCAACGGAAAATTACAAGCGTTTACCAACCGACTAAATTTCGCTTGTTAAAATAGGCGCGAATATTTGGCGCTCAAATTACCAACCGAATAACAAGCGTTTACCTACCGTTAGATTACCAACGGATTAAAATCCGTTGGTGAAATTAAACTTTCTTTTTTTTAACATTTTACCAACCGAATTAGAATCCCTAGGTAAATTATAAATTACAAAACTTAACCCTAAATTTCTAATTTCCATTTACGCCTCCCCTTTGGTTCCGCCTCTCACTTTTCTCTTCATCTCATAATGATTTTCCCACTTATTCACCGTCGCCCGCAATCTCACCCTCCGCTCCTCCTCCTCTGTTGCTCTTCACCTTCACCACCTTCGGCGCCGCCACTCTTCATCGTTGAAGACCCAACAGTTTTCGATCGGCACTTCCTTTGTGCTGCTGTACTCTGTTGAAGACCCAACATTTATCCTCCTGTCCTCTGTTGCTCTTCACCTTCACCACTTCCGGCGCCGGCACTCTTCATCGTTCCGCCTCTCGCTTTTGTGCTGCTCGGTTCCGTTCGCCTGTCCCCGTTGGTTGTTGTCCGCCTTCAGTTCAGGTAAGTTC